>APFE031623988.1:14141-58150 GCA_000404065.3 Pinus taeda
CATGCAGACACATGGAGGTGTGCATGTGGTTTCCCATCCAATGTTTTTTCTATTTAAGGAATGATGAGGAGGATGGAAAGGGGGGGATCATTCGGAGGTTCCATCTTCATTCTCTTGGGAGAATGATGAGACTTAGGAATACTGGCAGTAGTCGTTGATTGACGGCTTGGGGGTGGCCAGTTGTAGCAGAATCCTGCACAATTGAGCCTACGGTTGGGAGGAGAGTCGTCCCCAAATTTTGTGGTACAGGTATAATTTCATTGAAGAATTGCTTGCCTTTTTGGATATTAATTTTAGTTTACTTTTGCTATCACAGATCTAATCTTTTACTTGAAAAATGGATATTCTCCCCCCTAATTCAGTTACAAGAACAAACATGCCTTAAGATTAAAAGCCAAACACTTTGAAATCATTGATAATGTGTTATTCAAAAGAAATTATGATTCAATTTTATTAAGATGCCTTGAAAAAACTGAAGTGCAAACTGTTTTGTAGGAATTACATGATGGCCCAGGAGGTGTACATTTTGGAGGAGACACTACAACTCACAAAATACTACATGTTGGATATTATTGGTCGACTTTGTTTAAATATGCCCATGACTACGTAAGGAAATGCAAGATATACAAAATTGCTAGTGGAAGACAAAGGAAACCAGCCTTTCCTTTACAACCAGTAAACATTAAGCAACCATTTGGGCAGTGGGGTCTTGATATTGTAGGAGAAATTATTCCACATTCTTCCAAGCAACATAGATACATCTTCATAGCCATGGACTATTTCACAAAGTGGGTAGAAGCAATACCACTGAAGGTAGCCAATTCTGATGCAATTATCGAATTTATTGATAAGTTTATCATTACAAGGTTTGGTTTACCTAACACACTTATTTTTTACCATACATCTTATTTTTTTGGAAATAATATAGTTGAATTTGCTCCTAAGAGAGGTTTTAAGTTAAAATAGTCTGCAAATTACTATCCTCAAGGAAATGGCTTAGCAGAGTCAACTAACAAGAATCTCATCAAGATTATTAAACGAACTATTGATCAAAATCAAATGAACTGGCATTAATATTTGATATTTGCATTATGGATAGATCACATAACTTAGAAGGCCTCAATAGATACTTCTCCTTTTAACTAGGTGTATGGGAAAGAAGTTGTAATACCTCCAAATTTAGCACCCCCATCTCTAGCCCTGGTCCAATTTATTGAAGAAATCCCTTCTTCCTCTATTCAATTGAGGTTTGATCAAATCCTTAAATTGGATGAAGAAAGAGAAAAGGCCAAAATTACTCATGCTAAACATCAAAAAATCATTAAATATTTTTTTGATGCAAGTTTTGTCAGCTCAAAAGCATTACAAATCAGTGATCTCATTTTGAAATGGGACAAAGCACATGAAGACAAAGGTAAGCATATCAAATTTCAAAAGATGTGGCTTGAACCATTCCAAATCATTGAAAAGATAGGCTTATCAACATTTCTACTACAATACTTATCAGGAAAGAGAGATTCTCTTCCCGTGAATAGGCTTATTTTAAAGAAATTCTGATCCTAAGGAGGTAACCCCTTCTTAACTGTACATATTCTTTATGCAAGCTAGTTTCTTTTATGAAATAACATTGTAAATAGTCTCCCATTAGCTTTTTCACTATTGAACTCTTTGAAAGAATATTGTGAATAATTGCTTTCAAAAAATAGAACCTTTTGTGGAAATGATTACAGTTTTGGAAATTAGATAAAACATGAAACTTTGAGAACCTCTTCAAAATTTGTGAAATCTTCCAAACCTTGAAAATACAGTAAAACATTTTGAAGTTTTATAAAGTTAAGAAAGGTTATTTACAAAAAAGGTAAAGACTTTCTCCAGCTAAGCATCCACAACTCTAAAATTGTCATCCACAAACTCTCAAGGAGTAAGTCATTCACCCCATCCACTAGGTTTATGATTTTTTAGAGTGTAATTATAAAATATATTTGTTTTAAAAGATAAGAGGTCTCATGATGAGCCTTCTTACCATGATCATAGGGAACTAATTAAGCTGACATTACCAATACTACATATCAAAATAGGGTAATGGCTTATAATCATAAGACAAGGGGTCTCATTATGAACCAGTTTGTTCAGTTCAATTACAACCAGTGAATGGCATTGTCATCATCTGGCTCTGAAACTAGGACAATGGCTTTTATCCAAAAAAAAAAAAAGTAAAAATTTTAAAAAATACATGTAGACATATCTTTTAGATTTATATTTCAAAAAGTTATACTCTTAGATGGATGGGACAATGAATACTGATGGTTAATAGGTAACCCTGTCGAGACTATAGATCTTTGCTGGCAGCAGAGGCACTACCTGTGACAAAAGAGTAAATTTAAAAAGCTAAGTTGGAGGAGCCCCCTACTTTATCTTTAACAACCAATCAAAGCTTGAAGAAACCAAAAAATGTTTTTATTTTATCGTAAGGGTTTGAACAAGAAGTTGCAAAATTCATATATTTTTTCAGAGTAAATTTTTATCTAACCAATTCTTAGATAGTTGTGTTTTTCCTCAATTGATTCTACATAAGAATGTTTTAGAAATTTCATTATTTTTCAGAGATAACTAGTTCTCCCAGTGAATCGCCAATTGTTGTGCTATACAACAACCCCCCCCCATTTCAATTTTTAAACTCTTAGTCTTAAAAAGCTAAATAAGAAATGTGTCCCCTTTAGAATATAAATAAAAGAAATAAACTTTTGAGTATAATAAATTTTCCATAAAAAGTCATATGAAAATTGCTTTTAGAGTATTTAGGACTGCTCATCGCAAATCAAATTTCTTTAGAACCTGGGAACATCCATTTGGAGAGCTTGCGATGTGATCAGAGTCATAACAAAACCCTCATTGCAAATTTTTATCAAGATAAGCCATTTATACACACGATATAATAAAACTGTCACTTCTCACACAACATTAATCCTACAGAATGACTTAAAGTGGCATTGAAACTCTGTGATAAAATAAAGCTATCACAATCACATATCGTTGGTTCATAGTGAAGCGTCCAGAAAAAAGTCCATTGAAATCTTGCAATTCGATAAGACTATTGTAATCACATATCGTTGATTCATAAGGAAGCGTCCAATACACTGCATTGAAGAATCGTGATGCGATTTAATTATCGCATGTCACGTTCTTGATAAAACAAAGTGATAAATATTATGAATACATGTGGTAAAGGGATAAATAAATTATAAATAAATAACGTGATTTGCGAAGACTAAAACCCGTTGTCTCCCCATGCCAGCTCAACACGCATTGCAATTGCAACTACGCAAACAAACCTTTTGAGTGTGGCGCTTGTAACTCCCAATTTAAGACACGCGATTATTACAAAAATATTAAAAACATACAATCGCTGATCACAAATCGCAGAGTCACAACACCTATCTAAAAAAGACCATTACAAGACTTGCGACACGACATATGGTTTCAACATTAAAGTTTCAGGTTGGAAGTTACGGTAAAACATTAAGGAGCAGTTATCGGTAAGTCCTTTGAAGATTTCATCCGTGATAGCTAAGAATGATATAACATCTCATGCATCTAATGCGCTTAACTGCATTTGGTCTGTAATTCGTATTATTTCTTTTCAAGTTTTTCGACTGTTATGCTCCTCTCTCTCATTTCGTAGAGCTAACTAAGAATCACACAATTAAGCAAGATGTTTAAGAAATATCGAAAGGCAAAGGCCCCCGTCGTAGTGGAAGAAGCACCAGTGAAATTGGTGGTAATTGTAGATACTATTTGTCTAGGCCTTGATAAAATCTCTTGGGAACGCATATATGCTTTACTCGAAGCAGAAAATCCAATGGAGATAGAAGAAGCAACAGCTGACGGAATTGATCGAACAGAAAGAACACTTAATGATTTGGCCAACTCCTTTCTCCATAAAATAACAGCCCGAGCCAAAGTTTTACAATTTAATGATCTAGTGAGATGGGTAATCGAAAGTATCAATATAACAAACATAACCTTTTTCACAGCCGACAGGAGGATGTTCAGGACATTCAAGCCTGAAGATGTAAAGAAGATGTATCATTTGCTCGATCCCCAATGGCACTACAACAACGCATTTCTGGAAAATTTTGCTAAAGAGAATGACATAGAGTTAGACCCTATCAAATAGTGGAGACATTTCCCCAACAAGAATAAACATGAATATTCTTGTATGTACTCTGTGGACTCCTCAGCATCTCCATATTGTTATGTTCCTGTAATGGTATATAGGCTCTTTGGAAGCCCAAACTCTGCTAGGTTTTCTATAGAAATGGTCCCCTTGATAGAAGAAGTAGTCAACTCCTTTATTATGGATTGGGAAACCATTCTATGAGATAAAATGGCCACTCAAATATTAGATTATAGAAGGAACAGATTCATCACCACCCGAGTTTTGCCCCATTTTATATGACCGCATACATAATGGACACAATCTGTTTTAATTCTGACTTTCCCATTCTGGATCAAAAATGGATTGTTCAAGATCCAACCCCCATTCATATTTATCATAAGTATCTATGGAATTATGACTACAAGAATTATATATACATAATTTTCCATGGTTTTATTTTACCTGTTCATCAAGCCATTTTTAGCAAACCTACTCCTCGAGTGTTTGACGAAGCCAACATTGACTTAACTTCAATCAACAGTTGGTTCGGGAGGAAAATTTCACCTATATTAGGATTTTTGGGAGTATTATATACCCTCATGTCCTTCCACCCTATATTCCAGATAAGATTTTAGCTAGGGAAATAGCATACCAAATAGTGGAAAAGGGGATGACTAGAAACCTTCGAGACTCTAAAAAACAAATTTGGCCTCCATTTCCCCTCTGATGTGGCACTTACATATTACATGGTTTTAAACATGCTGCCGAGAAAGAGGTAGAGAAAACTAAGGACCTGAGTCTAGCAGTGATTCCTAAGACAAAGTATGATCCAAACAAGGTCGCTTGCAATTTCACTAGTCAGGTGAAAAATAGTAAATTTATACATGAGGAGGATGAGTTTGATGATTTATTCTCTTTAGCAGAGTTATTCTCACATGTAAATCATCTGGAAAACTTCAAACTAGGAACCCCAAAGATGGATAAATTCATGGAATATAGGACACGGAGATTACAGACATTGCCTCTAGATTTATTGAATACTATCCCTACTGTTCAGCAAGCAGAGCATAGCAGGGAGCAGACTATTGAAGAGATTTCCGGGGAAGGGGAAACAATTGGAAAAAACAGTGAACCCCTTAGCACAGATGTTAATATTGGCCCCATATTGATAAAAGAATGGGAGTAGTTTGATCAGCAGATCAAAAGCCAGAGTGACACCCAAAACAATATCGCATCAGCATCACCCGCAACACAATAGCCCATCGTTACTAAGACTTTGATTAAAGGGACACCCAGTACAGACATATCTCATAACAAGATTGAAATAATCCCTGAAAATCCGTCAGGTGAAATTACATTAAATATTGAGGAAATACCACCTTTGGATATATTTTATAGGCCCAAAGCACAGGGTTGTAGTGAAGAGACAAAGAAAAAAAAGGAAAATTGACCAGACATCATCCACAACTCCTCAATTTGAATTCATGAATGTTATATGGAAGGATTCAGAGGTCAATCCTTTTGAGGATTTGACTAAGTTATCCCAATTTGCAGGGGCATACATAGATGCACCAATTGATAAGGCCACTTAGGTTAATCTATTAATCAAAGAAAAAGATCAAAGGATTTCTCAGCTTGAAGAACAAACAACAGTAGAAAAGCAGAAGATTAATCGGCTTGAGGAACAATTGGCGGAAGAAAAACAAAAGAACGAGCAACTTAAAGTGCAATTAAATGTGGAGAAACAAAATATTGACCAGCATGCCATCCAGAAACAACAACAGTTGTCCCAGCAGCTCAAACAACTTCAATTGACAAATCAACAAGGAATGAAGGCTAAAGAGGAGCAAATCTCACAGCTACAACTATATACAGAACAGTTCAGATATTATCCTAAGTTTGAGGAATTTAAGAAGGAAGCCCTAGAAGAAAATAAGGCCTTACCGCAACAGCTCAATCTACTTTGCCATAAAATATCGCTTGTCGACCCATTATGCATCATAACTACATCGCTGATTGATCAGGTAGTTAATACCATATTAGAATTTGAGGACATAGATGACAAGGTCACAAATTTCCTCCCCTAGAAAAGCATAGTGGAAGGCAAAGCTGCTATTCTACCGAAAATTCAAGATTCACATAAATAAATATTGTTTTCGGAATGGGAAACATAGCTAATAAAGTGAGAAAGGGCTACTTCCAGGCCCAAAGCTATAATGAACAATGTGATTGACCTGGTAAATGATAATTTATATGGATCCAATTTGATTTTTGATTGTTCCCTAAGAAAGATTCCAAAAGAAAAGGTGTTAGAAAAACAATGGAAGTAGGATTTGGCCACCAAAGATGAACAACTCAGTAGAGTACAAAGACTTACTTGGGATGTGTATTGGTCCTTTTTGGTCAATCTGCACAGCCAACAGATGACCATCAAATGCCTTACCGATGTTGTTGATAGTATGGTGCATGAGATTTCTGATGCCACGTACACGGGAAAACTACATTCCAGGACGAGTCATCCTCCATAAATTCAAAAAATGCTCTCAATTTGTCACTTGTGGATACAGGAGAAGAAATAGATACAATAAATCCATTCAAAGGCAATCACACTACTATTTTTTGAATTCAAATCCCAGATTTTAATGTTTACAATTCCAACAACTCTAAGTGATTTTTGTTTACAGTTTGTTTTATTTTTATTATATAAACCCTTTCATATTATTAAAGAAAGGGTTCTCAATTTGTACAAAAACTAGACTTGAAAAGTTGCACTTCTGCACTTCTAAATTTATTTTTTTATGAGTAGTGGATCAAGGTTTCAGATTTTTGTGAAAGAACGTTTTCAAGACCTGCATTTTTGTATCTCCTAGAAGTTTCTAGAATAAAGAGGTGGAACCATAATGTTATTTACATATCAAGACTCAAATGCATGCGGTATTTCTATCACTATTTTTTTTTCTTGATTTAATTAGCATTTCATTTAATTTTCTATTGTTGATGTATTCACACACTTCAAGCAATTCTATATTGAATCACTTCTGAACAATTTAGAATTTTTACATTAGAGATATATATCAGCGATAAATATTATGATGTCATGCGATATGTTTTTCTAATTACTTTGTTTAATTTCTTAAACAAAGTAATAATTATTTAAATACATCTTTCTTTGGATAAGTAAATCATCTATATGATTGTTTGTCTACTAGGAATTATCAAAAATCGCATTATTACAAGATTGCCCAAGTTATGTAGGCATATTTGTATATTTTGAAAGTCATAGATTAAACCATCTACCACCTTAGATATACATTTTAAAACACTCATTCATTAAACCACACATTATTGGGAAACTGATCCCATAATCCTCAGTCGAAGCCACCATCCCAAATGGAAAAGGAGTTGTACTAAGGTCTGAAATGGGTGGTTATCCCCCAATGTTGGTGCTATGATTTTAGAGGCGTCAACAGGTTCCTCAATAGTTTTTTTTTTCCCCCGAATCCACTTTGCGATCCTTTGATGATATCTCCTCAATTCCCCTATAATATGTTTTATAATCTCGGTGTACCTTTGGAACTTTCACCTCATTCATCGTGGATTCCTCCTCGCCAATTTTTTCTACCCTTGTCATCAGAAGGTGAGATTGAAACCTCTCCTTGAGTTACTCCTCTGGAATTCTCAGCCACTCATACTCTGAGTCTTTGTGATTAATCTGAATATCACTTTCCACCTGAAGGATTTCCATATGTTTCTTCTCCTCATATGGGGAGTGGACCAACTCCACCACCTGAAAATAGTGTACCTTTATTCCCGCTAGGTGATACCTCTCTTGATCATTTATTTTCAAATACTCCAAGCACATCTTCGCTTTATCATCATATGATATGGTCATTGGCGTTACACCAATCTATATCCCATTTGTTTCAAATGTGGCTTCCCAAATTCCTATTCAAATTGTATTTTATTTGGTTCCTGTTAAACCTACAATCACGGTTGGTACATTAATGTTGGGACAATTAATGTACCTATTGGTTATTCAACTCCTCTTTCAACCTCTACAGTGGTTACACCTCATCCATTGAGTGGGAAATATGTAATACCCCCTATCCCACCACATGGGGGGCAACCACCTCATCCATATGTAGCTCATGCTTTTGGTGGAACCTATGTGAGTTGGTAGTATTCCTTCTAGATCTGGTTAAATTCCTTATCAACAGCTTCTTTTGGCTCACCTACCTTAACAAGAACCATACCCTCCTTATGGTTCAAAACAACCTCCAAATTCACCTTTCAATCAATAGGGAGGATCTCAAATGTAGTCTGGTCCTAATCCCTCATTTGATACGTTTGGTCAGTTTCAATCTGCTTCTAGAACTTGTCCTTTAGGAACTAGTAATCCTTTACAACAAGGAACCTATCAAATCCCACAAGGATCCTATCATCAACAAGGACCTTTAGTACAACAAGGACGTTACATACATAAAGGGAAACCATTGCATCAACAAGGTCAACCCTTGTATTAATAGGGTCAACCATTGTAGCAGCAAGGTCAACCATTTTATCAACAAGGTCAATTGTTACATCAAAAAGCCTATGCTCAATACTCCTCACATGTTGTCTATCCCCCCTATGGTTCTCAACAACCTATGTCGGGTCAACTTCATACTTTTCTTGGTCAGAACCCAACTCTGTGGGGACAAAATCAACCTTTGTATGGTCAAAATTCCTCCCAGTGGGGGCAGTATCAAAATCCCTATGGTCAAAATCTGCCACTATGGGGGAAAAATCAATACCAATAAGGTTAGAATCCTCAGTTTGGACCTTATCAAAGGCCTTTCATGCCTTTAAATCCTCAATTTCAATTCTTAGTGACTCTGGAGCTACCAGATGTATCAAGGCTCACAAATGACCTAATACTTCATTCACCGTATTGGCCTCTGATTCCTACCAAAATTCCTGGCGACTATCCAAAATTTGAAGGGAAGTCTGGAGAAGACCCCCGAGCTCATGTCATGAATTACCATTTAATGTGTTTATCTAACTCTTGGGTCGACGATTCCATTCGATTGTGTCTTTTCCAGTGAACCATAATGGGTGCTACCACCAACCGGTACATTGAGTTAGCTCAAGGTGCGTTTCAAGATTTCAAGAATTTGTCTATGGTGTTTCTTACTCGTTTCCAGCTACCAGTTAGGTATGAAACTGGTACCCATCTTCTAACATCTTTTAAACAGAATACTACTACCCACATCTCCAATCACATCCATGAATGGAGATGTCGAGGTCACCTTATTAAGTTTGAAATCCCTGATGAGATTTTACCTGAAAGGTTTACTAATTCATTCACTAATCAAATTGCCAAAGACATAGCCATGGGTGGCTGCGTGACTGAAGAACAAGCCATTGCCCATGCTTAGTATCTAGATTTTTGTATATTCACAACCCGACACACTTTATGATCTCTCACCTGATGCTCTATGACCTTCAACTAATACGACATCTTCTAAACCTACGAAGACACCACTTGTTGATGGTATTATTGGGTGAGTAGCTCAAACTTCTAGTAATTATTCTTCTACTTCTACGAAGAATAAATCTGCTCTAGCTACTATGCCTTCTCCTCCTTCGAATAATCCCAAAATTCCTAGTAAAACTTCTTAGGTGAATGTTGTCTAATCTACCATAGCAAGCAAAGCCTAAAAAAAAAGGGTAAAGGTAAGCCTAAATATGATACCCCAAAACAAGATCCTCTTAAACCATCTGCTAATGATGCATCCAAACACAAGCTGAAATATTCTTGTCTTATATGTGATGAAGATCATTATACCAAGGAATTTCTCCATTGTGCTGAGGTTAGTCGTTTGTTAAAAGGAAACCCAGGGACACCAACTGTGTTGAAAGAACCCCTTCCATCACAGCAGACTTCATTGGTAGATCAACCTCAATCCTCTACATCATCAGGTTATCAAGTTTTTATGAGTGGAACGACAACTGTCTTTGTTGCTACTTGATTAAAATATTATCACACTCCTACCAAACCGGTTGTGAAAAATGATGCCACTAATACGCCTTCTACCTCCACTCCACCTAGTTCTAGTCCTCTGCATATTGAACGAACTAGTAATGATTCCATTATCCGACCACCACCCAAAGGTTTTCTTCGGAATTCATCATATAATCTAAATGTGTGAGTTTCTCAGAATTATAATATTATGGAAGATTTAGCTTAAGCACCTTCAGTGATGTCATTTGTGGAAGTCCTCCAGACTTGTTGATCATGAAGAAAATAATTACTATCCACCATAGGAGGGATTTATCCTGCATATTCAAATCTGATTAATTTTGACTTCGACAACCACATTCCTCATCTCCCTCATCAACTTGCCTTCTTGATACAATTTATTATCAAGGGAAAGACTATTCATAGGATTATTATTGATGAAGGTGCTTCTACTTGCATCATGTCCCCTTCATGTTGGAAAGTTATTAACTCTCCACCTCTCAACCAGTCCCCTAATACCTTGGAAGCCTTCGATGGTAGAGGTTCATGCCCATATGGTATTTTCAATGACTTGTCGATATCACTGGAAGGAAAAACCACTAACGTGGAAGTAGAAGTTGTCGATACCAATTTGAATTGCAATCTTCTCCTTGGTCATAGTTGGACCCATGCAATGTTTTTCATGGTTTCCACCTTATTCCATGTGCTCCATTTTCCTCATCAAGGGGAAATAGCCACTGTAGATCATCTCACTTTTTTCTCTTCCAAGTCCTCAAATGTTAATGTGCCATATGTTGGGAATACTGATATTCCTTATGAGAGTGTTGGGGTGGGTCTTTTCAAAGACTCTTCCCTTATGGGAAATTTTTCCCTTCCACCTCTGAATGTTGCTTCAATTAACATGATCTCAACTTGTCATGATCCTTGGTTCATTCCCCATCCTGATCAGATTAACAATTTTGGCAATGTTATGGCACTTATCCCCATATAGCAAGCATATCAAGTTGTTGTTTCAGCTTCTATGGAAACTTCTAAAATTCATGATCATTTCAGTATGAGTCTAGACGCATATTTGTAATCTCCCTGGCTCAGTTCTTTGGATTCTCTGGATCCTTTGAATGAGACATTTCCGACTGACAAGAGTATCACAGAGGTAATGTCTCTCAAGGAAACTCCATGGAATGATACCCATCATCATTCTTCATTTCTCCCAAGACATAATGATATTTCTTCTTGCCAAGGCACCCTTATTTGCAATGTACTGACTCATCCACTTCAGACATCTATTTTGGTTCATGAAGTCTTTTTTGAAGGAAACATGGGGAACATTTCAGCTACAATGCCCATCAACATCTTTGTCAAACCAGGGATTGTCGAAAATATTCATATCGGGGTTTCTTGTTCTCCAGATGAGATCAAGATTTATACCACCCTCTTCAAAGAATTCAGTGATGTCTTTTCTTGGTCATACGAAGAGATGACTGGCATAGATTTGAGGATAGTAGTGCATGAGATTCCTACTTATTCAAATGTGAAGCTTGTTCGTTAGCGCCTTCGTCTTGTCCACCTTAGAAAGGTAACTGCCATAAAGGGAGAAGTTGAAAAACCTCTTAAAGTTTGTTTCATTTATCCTATTCCATTGATATATTAGGTCTCGAATATTGTTCCTATGACTAAGAAACAAGGAACTATCGACGTTTGTGTTGACTATCGTGATCGCAATCGGGCATGTCCTAAAGATAATTATATGACTCCCTTTATAGATCAAATCATAAATGAATGTGTCAGGAGTGATATTGTTTCCTTTATGGATGGTTTTTCTGGATACAAATAGATTAACATTCTTCCCACCGATCAACATAAAATTTCTTTTATTTGTCCTTGGGGAACCTTTGCTTACAAAAAAAAACCTTTTGGTCTAAATAATGATGGCACTACCTTCTAGCAAGAGATGTCTTATGCCTTCTATGATATTAATAATAGCATTCAATATTATCTTGATGACTTACTAGCACATTCTACTAAGCGTCACGACCATCGTGATCACCTTTGAGAGATCTTTCTTCGCTGTCGACACTACAATATTCATTTGAATCCGCATACGTATATCTTTTTCATCGAATCTGGTCATCTATCAATATTTTTCGTATCCAAGAAAGGCATCCGTATCAATCCCCTTAAGGTGGAGGCAATCATGAATTTCCCCCTCCATCTTCTTTAGATCAGTTGCAGAGGTTACAAGGGAAATTGAATTTCCTTCATCGTTTTGTCCCGAATTACGTTGAGCTTGGAAAGGGATTTACTCGCCTGTTAAAGAAATGGATCCCATTAATTTTTTATGACTTTGATAGAAAATACTTCAATGCAATGAATAATTCCCTAATTAGTGCTCCTTTACTGCATCCCCCAAATTATCACCATGATTATTTCTTGTATTTGGCCATTGCTGATAGTACTATTGCCATGGTAATTGTTCAAGATGATGATGATGGAGACGAACACCTGTTTTATTACCTGAGTTGAAATTTGTTCGATGTTGAAACTCGATATGCCTATGTCGAGACACTAGCTTTAACAGCTTTTCACATTGTTCAAGTCTTTGGGCACTATATTCTCTTATGAAAAACCACAATGATTTCTGATTGCAACCCCATGACATACATTCTAACCTGTCAGTTGCTAGGGTGAAAGTATTATAAATGGAGTTTTATCTTACAAGAATTCAATTTGTAATTTGTTAAAGATAAATCAAAGAAATCACTATTTTTTGTCAAATTAATTTGCAACCTTCCTTCTGCAACCACTTCTACTGCATCTGACAAGTTGATTCCTGAAGAAACTCTATTCCTCATCAATAATATCGATCCATGGTATGAATATATCATTACCTATCTCCAAACTCAAAAATTTTGACCAAAGTTATCCAACTATGAACGTCGACGCATCCGACATTAGTCCCAACCTTACTGAATACTTGGGGATACTTTGTATGTTGGTGTTGATTCCATCCTTCATCGATGTTTAATGCTTGAAGAATTTAAGAGAGCCTTAAATGACTATCACTCTAGGGCCTATGGTGGTCACATGTCAGGATATGGTATGACTCAAAAAATTCTTCGCACCAATTATTTTTGGCCTTCAATCTTCAAAAATTTCATTTTAACAGTCCAAAATTGTCATGCCTGCTAGATTTATAAATGCAAACAACACACCTCAACCACACCCTTTCACCCAGTGATTACCGTCAGACACTTTGCCAAATTGGGTATTGATTTCATGACCTATAACCCTCGCTCAACCGAGGGGCATGGTTATATCATCATTGTTGTTGATTATTTCACTAAATGGGCCGAGGCGATGCCTAGATATGATTCTGATGGTAAAACTGCGTATCAATTTCTTTTGAATCACTTCATAGTTTGATTTGGTGTCCCTCAAGCCATCGTCACTAACCATGGCTCTCATTTTCAGAATTACATGATGAAAAAGTTTATTGCTCAATCGGTTCTGTGTCATGATAGCTCAACTCCTTACTATCCATAGGCCAACGGCCAAGTTGAAGTAGTCAAAAAAGTCTTGGTTACAAAGCTTCAACGTACTATTGGGATGCATAAATGAAATTGGAACCTTATGCTATTTTCAGATCTATGGGCATACTGAGCCACAACTAAGATAACAACTAGATACACACCCTTTCAGTTGGTGTATGGTCTAGAGGACACCCTTCCGATTCAATTCGAGATTCCTTCATTGAAATTAGTTGTCGAATTACTCCCTAGCACTTCATCGGAGAAGTAACGATTACTTTACCTTGAAATTCTTGATGAAACTTTCCGTATTGTTGTGTTAGTAATTGAAGCTTAAAAGAAAAAATTTAAAGTACAATACAATAAAACTATTAGTCCTCGAGTTTTTGTTGAAGGTGACTTGGTCTTGTTATATGATCAAGCCAATGATAAATTGGGAGTTGGGAAATTCGAACCAGTGTGGCATGGATCTTCCAATGTTAAATGAGTATTATAGAAAGGTGCCTATGAGCTGGTTGACTATGAAGGAAATCAATTGGCTAAGCCCCAAAATGGTCTTTAGCTCAAGAAGTATTATGCATGATTTCCTGTAAATACTTTGTAAATTAGTGTGTTATTCATTAGTGTGCAATTTGGTTTTGGTGTGTTTGTTTTCTTTTGAAAACGTGTTTTCCTCAACTTACCATGTGTTCTACCTAGTTCGCATATGTCTTTGAACCTTTATGATGGTTTTTCAGATGGAGCTTATCATAGTACACCGAATTTATCTTCCGTCGCATGGGCAATCTATGACCCTAATGGTGAGTTAGTGGATTTGCAAGGCATATTTTTAGGTCGTACTACTAATAACATTGTCGAATATAGTACGATTATCAAGCTTTTGTCAGAAGCCATTGCTCTTGGCATTCAAGAGCTAGTCGTTAATCTTGATTCACAGCTCATTCTACTACAAATTAACATACAATATTCAGTTAGAAACTCTCAAATAGGGAGCATCCTCTATCTAGTGTGCCACTCACCTGCCTATTGGAAAACCCCTGGAGGTCTCTCTAGTCTAACATTTGAAAAAATCACAAGTATCAAATCTCAGTACACATAAAAAAAATTAAAGACTTCAAAAACTGGTCTTTACCTACATCAGCGCATTGTGCACCTGGTGGAATTGGAAGATTGAGATCTCCTCGGAAATGCGTACCAGTGTATTCCCAATCATCTATCATGATCAGCTATTTTCAAAACTATCCAAAAAAATTTGGGGGAAAGGACGTCTGCTAACCACCTCCCTATCGAGGCATTATCTCACCCCACCTCATCAACCATGGATCTCTGGACACTGGTGCATCCACTTTTATTCGCTGATATCGAAAAAATGGTACACATTCCAAGACGAATGTCACCATGATGGATCCATAGACAAACTATTTCAGCTTTCCTAACTTGCATTTCATAAGTTGGCTCTTCATATTGACCAACAAATCCTCACACTAGTTGGATCGTGGGAATTAGACAATCAATGGTGTACTCGAAATGAGACTTTGTAGCTTCATGCAACACCTGATCCCCAATTATTCAAGCTGTAGTATGAAGGATTGTTCGTAGTGGGATACTAGTGATGGCCTTTATATCTATCATCCCACTCTAATTTTTTTGAATACCTAAACAATGTCTCATAATCAACATACCTGTGCCCCCCCTACTATGAGAACCATAAAACTAAATTCGTTGTTGTTAGAGATCCATTTGGGCACATCACTCCCATCTTATAGATCAATGCTTTAGAGCCCATCAAACCCTAATCCAGTTGTTACATGCCCTAAAGAAGTCAACCATCAGAATGCCTAGCTTCCCAAGAAGTTCTATGACTGAAATCATCCAAAAATTGTCTCTAAGAGGATCAACGCAGGTAGATACACTGCCAGGGTGCACTGCAGTGTAGCTCAATACACTACCACGGTGCACTGTAGTGCAGCCGAGTACACTAGCAGGGTGCACTAGGCGAATTTGAGCGAAATCTGCATTGGGGTATGGAATTTTCTTATCCATAGGGTGCCTCTAGAAGTTTTTTAAGGCTATCCACTCCTTTGGGCTTGAAATTTGATTGGGGGGGGGAGTTAAGGAACATCAATCCCTTTATCCCTTCCTCCATGGAACTAAATCCTAATATTGGGAGGGCATTCATTATCACCATTTATGGCATAAATTCCTTCATTCACCTATAAAAAGACCACTCATCTAAGTGATGAGGGGCTAGAAATCATTGAATTATAGGGAGATGTTGTTAGTATGAGACTTGATTTGGTTTCATGTATTGTAATGATTTCAAAATGTCTTGCTTGTTATGAGGAGAGGATTGGATTGAACTGGAGGAGTGATACTAAATCAAGCAAATTGGATTGTAACTCATCGTTTTACTAATAAAGTGTTCAAAGCTTTTTCCATATGTTTGTATTGTTCATTGACGCTTTCATATTTGTATTATGAACTTGATTCCATTATCCGTTTAATAAATAGATCATTATCATATGCTTTGATCGGTTTTTGTCTTCTGTCTGTGTGAAGGTACTTTTCAAGTGAATTAAGTACAAAAAGGAGTGACAAAATTAGTCAAGGGAGATACGGAGTAAACGAAAGCTACAGGTAGGCTTCTTTACTCTCTTATATAATCTATTGGGTATAGAAAAGGTAGAGAATGCTTTGCACTGTTGTTCTAGACTTAGCTACTAGTCTAGGGGTTTAAGCGTTTATCCGTAGACACTAAAACTTCCCAAAATAGTTGTCCCTTTCTAGATAGACTAATTATGAAATAAATGTATGCAAAATCTATTTCAAGTTCCTAGTCCCCAATCAAGAATAGTTGGCGATCCACATCCCATCAACTAATCAAATGCTGGAGTAACTCTACCTAGTTCTGAATCCCAAGAATCTAAAATAATTTCAGTAACCCAAAATCTCAAAGATAGCAATGCAATTTGGGTCTTGGGCTGCTTGATGATCTTCAGCTTCATATTCTCTTTCTTTCCATTCGATCGCCATTTTTGGTTGATTAACCTATAAAACATCCATCATACAACATTTCATGAGTTTCTATGTAAACAAATCTAGAATTGAATCATTAAATATGCAGGATTATCCAAAAATTCAAAAATTTGTGCAAACACTTATCTCTATATATTTTTCCATGCTTCTAGCATACTTCCACAGTTGGCGTTAGGGTGAATAACGTAGGTTCAATGGGTAAAACCTACGATGGTTTCCCTCAACATGATTTTTGGCCAAGCCCTCCTTACAACCTAATCTATGGATGGAAATGCATAAGAATACAACCAAATTGAAGGGAAGGGATATATCTCTTACCTCCAGCGAACGACTCGATGAATGGTGTCCAATATTGATCATACTCTTCACCTAAACATCGAGGTAAAATAGGGTAAAAATTCTCTCTGATTTGAAAAATGGTAAATGGAGAATATGATTTACTTTTTTGAGCTTTTATAAGTTTTTAAATGACATTTTTACAAAACTAGGGCATAGATCACTTCTATTTTAATATTTTTCTTCGAAATTCGTAATGTACATTTCACTTGTGCAGCGACAGGTCATGGAACATGGTGACGGTGATTCATTATAACTAACTGAACAAGTTTTATTTTATCACATTTTCAAACTGGTAAAAAATA
The DNA here is from genome assembly GCA_000404065.3 of Pinus taeda. NCBI lineage: Eukaryota > Viridiplantae > Streptophyta > Pinopsida > Pinales > Pinaceae > Pinus > Pinus taeda. The sequence continues at coordinate 31,506 of APFE031623988.1, forward strand.
AACGAAAAAGAGACTCCCTGGAGTCATCTTTAGGCTCTTTTGTGACTCTTGAAACATGAAAATATTGTTGAGTACTTGTTGTTTTGAAATCATTAAAATAAATGTAATGACATCTACTTAGTACAAGTTTAATCCTTTTTTGGACTGAGATAGACTATTATCTGAAAAAGGAATACCTTAGTTGAACATGGCTAAGAGGTATTTTGGATATCATTTTCTACCTTTTCAAATTCAAGAGACGATTTACAAAAAGGGACCTTTGGAGTTTTCTTTTTCACCTCTTTTTCAAACTCTCTAAACATGAAAAAGATGCAAAGTTTCACCTTCATCAGACTCGTAAAACTTAAACGATGCAAGACTTGTCATCATGACGAGATCGAGTTTCTCTTTCCTAGGAATCATTAAACTTACTAGGATGGATTCATCTGAAGGATGAAATTATATGGAATGCATATGCTATCTCCTTCAAGCTTGCAATAAAAATTAATGGGCTACTCAATAGAAATAGTGTGGGAAAAATGAAAGCGAACATCTATTGTATTTTGTGTAAAGGCAACATGTTGCTCTTGAACATGACACTTATTTTGCCTCTCATCTGATTATACTACTTCATCATCATGACCCCTGATCTGTTGATGAGTCAAATGTTGCCAAAATCTAGAGTTGTGTTGCCAGTATGTTCAAGAGAAGTCTTATCTACAATTTTTACCGCTTATACACTGTCTGACCTTTCTGCCACAGTCCTGAATCAAGCTTATCTACTCTACTATATCCTTTGTTTCATGTCGATGATGTGGGATACATTATGGCCCTCCTTCAACAGATCGCTTCCTATCGACTTCAACTCATTATCGAGGAAGATGATCTAGAAACTCCCTTCCAATACCTTGGAGCTTACATGGCTCAATGGAAATTTATTTTCATTCGATGATAGTTTTATATCATTGGCCTTTGGTCGAATGATTCTAATGGTGTTTGACTTCAGAATCATTATTCACACTCATGGATTATGCTGATTGTACGTTGAGAGCCATTTTTATTATTAGTGGTTTCTCTCGTGCATGTTAACGGTTTACATCATTGACCGGTAATCAATTGTTTTTCTATCATGTTCAACTTCAACACATCTATTTGCATGCTAGAATTTGTACATTGATCAGATCAGGATAGAGCTCAAGACTTTGGAATCCATCTGATAAAATCTAGGTTGCGTGGAGTTGTGAGTTATCTATGATTATACACATGATTATATAGATTGTTGCGACCATATTGTTGGTCCATATATATGATCCTTTCTATTCGAATGGATGCATCCATACCATAGATCCATACACCTGATCCCTTATATTTGGATAGTTGTACCCATGTCATGGATTCATGTATTATCATATGCCTATTCATGTATCATTAGGCATGTTTATATCAGAGATGTCAAATATGTATATGTATATGCCTGATTTGCAGGTCTCCTGGCAGTTTTTTGTTTAGTCCTTGCCTTGACTTATAAAGCATTTCACTCATCACTCTTTCTTCTGCCATAGGGGCCATCTGTTACATGGTATTTTGTCACACCTCCTATTTACTTCCTGTTCCACATCCTGAAGTGCCAAAATGTTGACAACTGTGAAGTGTATTCATCATCAAAAACATACTGAAATATCCCTAATGAATGAAAGAAAAAATGCCCTGAGTCAATTCTCAAGAAGGTTGACTGAAACCCTAAATTTCAGGACCATCACTCTTTAATCCACTGCCTGCTCATGCTGATGGCAGGTTGAAGTTCTTTGACCTAGATTTCTAGTGAAGGTTTTGATATGAAACCCCACATTGAACCTCTTCTTGTAGGTTTTCTCAAAATGGAGGAGAAGATTTATATGCTGGAAACTTTGAGAAACAACAAGCTGGATGTTGTTGGGTAGAGATATGGTCGATCTCTCCCATTTGGAGATCTTGATCCTACCTTTAAGGGCCTTCCCCTTGATATGTGGACCTACCTCCATCTTTTTTGGATCTCTAACTCCCTTTCCCTTCCTATAAATCAAATCCCTTCCATCCCCAAATGGTTGGTCATTGATTTCGTGCATTCTATTACTGAGATTGTGCCTAAATGTTTCCCATCTAACTTGGAGAAGGAGTGCTTGAAGAGTCTTGGCTTGGACTTGGACATCCACCAAAACAAGGTTTCCAACATAAACACAATGCTTGTATGCTTCCATTTTTTATTCATTAATATATACATGTGATCTTCACTTTCCATAAATGTCCAAATATTTATGCATTTATTTTGATGCTCTATGTATGCTCTTGTATGTTGTGTTATCTTTTTATCTCTTTTGCAAGTACTTGGATGTAAGGAAAAAACATGGAGAAAGCCTGGAATCTAAGGATTGAAGCTATCACCAAAGGATTGAGCAATTAACATCAGAACGAGGTAGGTTTCTCTCTCTCTCTCTTCTCTTCATTTTTAAACAAAAGCTAGGATAATTTACATTAGTTTGTTCAGTTTTTTGCTAGACCCACTCATTGGGCTAGATATATCGCGTATGTCCATAGAAGGGATTTATCTTCACAACAACTGTGCATTGTGTAGTCTCAAAGGCCACGTATCAATCTTTGTCCTTGGTCTTGCGTAATTCCTAGTCAAACAAGGTAGTTGCTGGCTAAGGTAAGGGAAGATATGCCTAGAAAGAGTGTGGGAAATTGGAAGATCTAAGTGATGGTGCAAGTTAGAGTGCATATATATATATATATATATATCCATGAAAATCAAGTGTAGAAGATCAACATGCAAAAGGAAAAACAAACATGAATGGAGAGTCGCCGAAACAATGACCACTAGTGGGTAAAAACATGAAAGTTGATGCGACACTTGTAAAATGAGAATGCTAGAATTAACCAACACTTGTACAAGCTAATATAAGTTAAAAGTATAGCAACCGTGAAAATAAACAAGCAAAACAACACTCACAGAAGTGAAATGAAAAAAGGAAATAGAAAAAAGTGGCAAAATATGACAAAAGAGAAACTCCCTTGAAAAAGCATTCCAAACTCCACTAAACGCTTCTTGATCTCCTTAGGAAGACTAGAGATCCAAGATCGAATGTGAAAATGAGCTCTAAGGGAATTTATTATATAGATCTAGGTTGGTTAGGGTTTATGACACACATGCCTAAAATCAAGGAAAAAGTGACACTTGGCAGAAAGTCCAAAAATAGTAAGTGTTCCACTCTTCAAGAAACTAGTTAATGACTCCCTATTTTCTAGGGATTGCTTTTTACTTTTTTTCTTTCTTTTTTTACTTTTTCACGAAACTGGCCATTCACACTGCTAAGAAGGATTATGCAGTTCCCAATGCTTGGGAAACTCCTTGGTTCAATGCATTGCGTAGTTTCTTAGTTGAAGGGATGCTTTGCACTGATTTTGAGCTTAAGGCATGTTGTTTCTTAGAATTGTGTAGTTTCTAATATATGGTTGGACTGCCATTCTAGATTACACAATTCTGGTCGTCAAGGCTAGCTTGCCTTCCAGGATTGTGCAGTTTCTGTAGAGAAGCCAAACAATGTTGCAAGGTATGGGAAAATGCTTACTTGTGATTGAAATGGTTTAAGTCATGTTCAAAACGAGGAATCATGAGTACAAAATGAGAAGATAAGTCTTGATCAAAGCATGAATACTTGACGACAGTATAAGATAAGCTCCTATGGATAGAAGGGAGGCTCCGGAACCAAAGCATGGGCAAAATTTTGGAGGGTGGTTGTAGTAGCTACAACACTTGGCAACATACTAGTAGAACTTGAGCTCTCTGTATGGATGTTACTTCATGCAAAACAGGTCTAACCCTTGAGGAAGTATTGTTCAGTTCATTGATCACCATAACTTCTTTACTTATCTTCCGTTAAATATATAGTCCCTACCATCCTCTTCATCGACAACACACTAACTAGTTAAGTCAATCTCATATGTTTTGATTGGGGATGGGGTACATAGATACAAAAGTGAAAAATTATTGTCAGAGTCTTGGTTTTCATCTCTAGTGTTGTTCCACTTCCAGTAGGCCTAGACAATACCCTAACAAAGTCACTTTAGGGACACAAACATTGCTCAGCTATCAGTGAGCCTGGACAATACCCCGATGAATTTTCTTTCTTCACCTCCCTACGCAGGAATCCTTTCTCTTATTTCACATTTTATTATTTTTGGTATTTTTATTGATAGAAATGTGCATAGGCACTTATTAATTTAATAAGGTGGAAGAGGGATCCCGAATTATTGAGAGTACAAGAGGTTGTCCATTAAGAGATGGATTTTCACACATCTCTAAAATAGAGTTCACTTGTTATAGTTTCCTCCCCTCCTTACTCTACTCAACTCAGTTGAAAAGATAAAACCAAACAATTATTAAACCGATTAGAGTATATTGTACTAGTTATAGATTAAGAGTCATGATTCCACTATGGTTTTCTATGAAAATGAATGTATTTTCCATCATGTTATCATTTACTAAAAGGTATAATATCCATGCAAAGAGAGGGAATAAATAGATAGCCAAGCGTTGGTAGTAGCAAAACTTCCGTTCAAACTTTTCCATGATTTCTTCGGGAACCAAACATAGTCTCATGCAGAGCCTATCCTACAATGAAAAGAAAATAAAATAGCAGGGAAGAAATTAAATCAAAACAAAATAAATCATAACAAAGAAATAAAACAAACTACTCTTACTCCTAAACTAACTGATAATAGGCTAGGCTTATATTAAATGAAACTTCCAGTGCAACCACTGACGCATAGGATGGCCTATAAAGGTGAGGGAATCTATATCAAGAAAGATATTCATGAATAACTAAGGACAATAAAGATAAATTGATGCATTCCACAACATTTGGAGAGTGAAAATGCACGCAGAAAAATATGACAGAAAGGCACAAGAAAAACACTTTATAGATCCACGATGGTGTTTGTACACATCGCAACAAGATGGCATGCAAAAGCATTCTTTTGAAGTTTTGAACTTGGAAACATAAATAAAGTTATACTTCTATTTTGTAATCGAGATTGCCAGATATGATTCCTCCAATGATTGAGTGATAGGATCATGAAAAACATATGGATGGTGTGAAGATAGTGGAATAGATTCATTTTCAATTTGTGCGAAGGAGTGATGATGATCTGTGAAAGATAAAGTATTATTTTGATCATGCATGGGACTAGCCTCAAGATTGTGAGAACCAGATGTAACCGTCAACGTGAGCTGAAGTGCCTCGACAAATTGCATTAGTTCCAAGACATCAAATGGTAGGTCATCGAAAATTGGTGGCTTAGAAAGGTCGACAATAGAAAAATCAGAGTCTTGACACCCAAGATCAGAAATTTCAACATCAAAAACATATGCATCCTTAAGATATTATGAATCGTAGAGAGGGGAATAGTGAGAAAAATAAATTTCAACCTCTGTTTCTTCGGAATGATCACTTGACAGATTGGAAATATTTGGAAGAGAGGATTCTTCCACTCCATGTTCATATGTGAAACTATCATTCCACGAGTTCTGAGCGTGATCGAAATTAACATCATCGACAAACTGTTCCTTCGAAAGATTCAACAAGAATGACAAAATCGTGATAAATGTAATGTTAATGAGGGAGAGGTGAAGAAGGAGAAAGATAAATTTCATCACAGATTCTTATTTAGAATCTCACACATAATCATCATAAATGATATTGCAAGTTTATTGGTCAACATTATCCCCAACTTGACTTTGATCCTCATGAATGTCAGAAAAAACGATTGAAACAGGTGAATACAAGAACTCACAATCGGGAGGACTAAAAGAACCAATGGATGGACAATGGGGAGAAATACCATAAGAAGAACAAGTAAACTCAAAGTCCAAACTTGTGCTTGAATTCTGAAAATGTGAGGTGGGAGAAAATGGTGGTAGATTAATGAATGAACTCTCAATTTCTCCAATGTCAACTTGTGTAAATGGAGTTGTTTGATTAGGGGAAGACAAAGAGTCACTTGGAACAACAACCTCCTTCATCGCAGATTTAGGAGATCCATAGCCAGTGTGTCTTCGAAGACTTTCGAAATATCCATATTCATGTGGATTCATTGAAATATGAACAATAAATTCAAGCTTATCTTTCATTAAATTATAATCGATATCACCTTCTAAGAAAATTCAAAACATAAATGAATGAAACGATCGTGAAAATCAGTAAGAGATTCATCAAGTGCTTTTCTTCGATGCATGATTTTCTTGAAAACATATTTATAATCATACCTGTCAAAAGTGCAGTAAAGCTCCTTGAAAAGATGTTCAAGAGAGTGTATAGAAGCGGTTGGAAATGTGTAACACCATTCTTTTACGTGTGGTTCAAATGTGAGAATGAACAACCTGCAAGCAGCATCCTCACAATGAATATCATGTTGAGTACAAAATTCAAGAAATCGAGCAATGTGATTGAGAATGGTTGTTCCACCCTCACCATCAAACTTGATATGTGACAAGTCATTAATTATTCCCATGGGAAATTTCAAATTTGCAGTTCAAGAAAAACATGTCAGGGTTAAGATATGGGAAGAAGCCATTAAAAGATATGGAAAGTTCAAATAGACTTTACGGGATCAGCTTGTCATCTGTCCCTCCTTCTAGTGCCATAAATGTTGACGGTGTTGGACCCACCAACATTCAAGGGGTCTCCCTGGTATGAAGTTCCAATTAGACCTCACACCATTTGGAGTAGGAACCCCATAAGGAATACGACCCGTTTTCCGAAGTAGTGGGTTTTAATAATGTTCCTTGGCTACAATAACACATAGATATTTGTGAATTTGGTGAAACAAGTGTGTTACTTTGTAGAGGGTCAAGTGCATTGCATGAAAGGTTCTAACACAACAAGGGGAAAATGAGTGATCCCCTTAGAAGTTTGTAATAGTACGCAACATGAAAGCAACACAAGTGCATAAAGGCACCACAAGATAGCCTAAATAATAGTTCACAAGTTAATCATGATGGAAATATATAATAACATGCATTCAACAAGATTCATACTAATGCAAATGAAATAGTTCATAAGAATTAGCGTAAGTTAACCAAAATATATTGCAAGCATAATAAGAATAATCCTACTATATTCACAACATATGCATGAAAATGTGTTGGCCCTGAGCTTTTATCAAAGTGAATGTTCCAATAATACATATACCATTGATGGACCACTAGCCCCAATAGTGGGACATGAAGTCTACACCTTATCCTCCAAATAATGATACTCCCTTTATGCTACAGAAAATCCAAGGCTCTCAACAAACACCCAAGCTTTTGATCCTAAGCCTAAGCCTATCCAAAAGCTTCACTCCCAAAATCCCTTTACATGAGTTATGAGAATATATTTATAACAAAATAAGTGACTATTCACCTTCCCTTTGTGACTCTTAGACTTCCCTCAGGACTCTTCAACTTCTTTACAAAATGACTCGTCAACATCATGACTCTTCACATTCCATAATTGACAAATGGAATTTCACTTACAAATTAATTAAAAAATAATATTACAATATACTCATACCCTTATAAGACAAAATTGGGTAGAGCTAACAATACAACCCAATAATACAAAACAAGTTAATCTTGAGTTTGGTGGAACTCCAGCTCAACAGATTCAACTTGTTGTTTCTTGGTCACGTAATGATGTCATGCTTTGTATTGTGTCATGACTTCCGCAAACTATGCAATGGTATGAGGCTAGAATCTGATTCTAGCCTCCATAGAATCTAAGTACATTGATTTGTAATTGGTCTGCATTTCCTTCATTAACAAGAGAAACATAATGTTGATTTGGACATGGCTACCAATTTAATTCTGCATATTCTACCTGTTCACTTTAAGATCTTCCTTGGTGGTGATCTGCCTAAACTACCCCAACTATTCTTCGATATCTTTCCTAACCTAATTCCTGCATTTGGCCTTAATGAGTGAGCCAACTGATGGGATCCTCTGTGATTTCACCATCATATCCACATGATACAATCATGCATAAGAGGTTTGGATGTTGGCAATGAATTAAGCGAGATGTTTTTTATTCTAGATGACCATCTGAACCTTTTCTCTCTCCAACTCTACCTCTTACCTTGTTTTCTTTACAAATTCAAGTGGTGCCTCTTTTTATTGCATTGACCATTCATGCATGGAAATAATAGTTGTTTGAACAACCTTACGAGTTTTGACATGATCTTTACACTTCTTCTACAAGACGTGCAAGTGGAAAACAACCTTATTCACGGTGACAAGCTCCTCATAAATATTCCACATGGCATATCCTAATGCTGATAATTATGCAAGTATGGTTGCCTTTAATTATTCTAGTTACACTTGTGCAAGAGCTTTGTTATTGACCTGTGCTCAAAGTTGTTCAACTTTTTGCCTCGCACCTTGCAAGTTCTTTTCCCACTGCTTTTTCTCAGTCATCAAGTACTCCATGTTTGACTTTGCTGCACCTACGAAGGCCAAGTTGGCTGTGGAAATCATATTTGGATTCCTTTTGGTGTCTTCCATAATCACCCTTTCTCTTATGAATGTAGGAGATGCAAGATCATCTAGAAAATGTTCCTTTCGTTCTTGTACAATTTTTTTTTGAATCTCATCGTAAGTCATATTGTACTTGTCCATGACCTGACCATCATCAAAAGGAACAATTTCCTCTTCCTCTCTTAGAGCTAGCTTTGGTGTCGGAGGAGGGGAAGACTAAATGGTGACCTATTCAGTGCTTGACATCATACCAACATATTAGTTCTGTGACTTCGATGTCACCTACATGTCTTGAATCACAATCAATTCTTCAATCTCTTGAGCGAGCTCCTTTTCATGCATTTGTTTGCTATCCTCCTCTAGTTTTTAGTTCTTCTCTTGTTCTTCGAATTGTCTTTTTGCTTCTTCTTCTTCTTCTTCTTCTACTCTTCACCTTTCTTATTCTTCCTGCTTCTTCCTTTATTATTCTTCCAATCTCCTTTGCTCTTGTTCTTCCCTTTGCTTATGTACTACTTCTTGCATCTTTTGTTTCCTCTTCTTCTCTACTACTATGGCCACTTTTAGAATCATTGGATCTTCTTTCATCTCATGGCTTCACTCTCCCCCTGGGCTATATGCAACTTTCCTCTTGCTGTTTTCACGCACTAGGTTGTGCCTTTCTATTGGTACTTCCTCTGGAGTCACTTCCTTCTGCAGAGAAACCTTCGATGTTCCTGTAAAGTTGACTAGATCGGGGTACTTCGAGACATTGTAACCATTCTTCATTTCGTCCTCCTCAGGCATGTAGAATGTCTCACTTAGCCACTGGAAATGAATCCTCATGCAATGGTATTTACCAACATTCCTTGGATTGTACAGATTGAAGTCCAAATGACCAAATGCGAATTTATCTATATCCTTGCCTTCAGTGTCTCCTACTTTCAAATTCTTGATTTCATATAATCCAATTTGCTTAGGAAGAGTAGGACAAGGTGTTTTATTCTTCCTATGAAAAACTACTCACAACCCTGTGGAGAGGTGGTACACAACTTATTGGATGAATAATTTATTGGTGGCATACCTCAATACAAGATGTGGTGACTTATGTCCGCCAAACATTATGAGGAATGTGCCATCTAGTGAGGCAAACCAATCTGCTATCTCTGACATTGCTTCCATTGCCCCATGTGACATGCAAGGTGGCTCTTCCTCAAAGATTAACCTGTACAATGAAATGAGGAAGTGATCAGTTAACTTTTCCATTACTCCTCTGTGTCTTCACTTTGGAAGCAACCTATAGTAAATGTGCACAGTAGGATCTCTAGGCATCCAGGTCCAACTCATGCCTGGGAATTAATTGTGAGAACAAATTGCATCTAGTAGATAAGAAAACATGTAAAATATGGCTTGCTTTCCCTTCGAAGGATTCAGGACATTAGATACATGGATATTTAAATATTAATCCAACAAGTCTGACTAGTTGAAAGGTCATCCTTCATTCAAAACCTAGTTAACTAAGAATGCCCACCCTTTAGGTAAGGTCTCAGTACTTTGTTCACCATCGTTTCTGCAACATAGAATTATCAAGAATTGATATGCCCTATTGAGAGATTTTTCCTTTTAGGTGTTGGTGGGAGTCTGACAGAGCTTTGCTGGCTCTTTCACCTAGCTTTTGACAATATCCTTTGTGCTCAAGTAGATGGTGGTGGAATAGAAGTAAGAATCCATGAGTGATTCTGGCTCTGGAAAATGGTACATGACATGGTAATCAGGGGCTAAAAAAGAAGCAAGCCTTTTTCCATTGGCAATGCTAAGAGTCATAGTCTTTGCATCTGTATGAGATAGTATCCAACTGATAATGTATACACATGGGAAAGGTGGGAAACTGCATGCAACCTTATGTAACGCTGATCTTTGGACGTTGACATACACCTGCTAGTCTTCAAGGTCTTCTCTGAAGCTTCTTGTTGAGAATTCTTCATTCACTTTGTGCCATGTGATATTTGACCCTTTCTCTATAAATAACTGAGTATTTGATTAAACTGGAAAGTTTACTAGCGTACTCTCAACTTCCTCCCCAGTGCTGCTCTTTGTTGTATCCTTTGAAGTAGATCCCTTTGGTGCCATGATGTCAATGACTGATGAAGAGAAGCTTTAAACAACTGCAATACATGTAGGAGAAAAATGCACTCTTGGAAAATAGGAATTAGCTTCAACAAATTGACTCATAAAGAAAGATCACAACAACAACCACATGGCTAAAAGAAAATATTGCGCAATTTCTAAGCTGCGAGAAGGCACTGGGTACATGAACTATGTATTGTGTAGTGTCAATAGCAAGGGGAGTATCTTGAGGTGTTATATTGCGCAATGCATAGTTTCAACCTGGGCAGAGTGAGGGAGAGACTGTGCGTTGAGTAGTATTAGCAGCCTAGGGTCGAGCTTAAGCCTTGGAAGTGCATAATGTGAAGTTGGGCTAGAAAGTTACTATGAATTGCACATTCTCAGAGGCCAAGAATAAAGCTTAAGCTTTGGGCTTACGCAATGCCTAGTTAGACAAGGTAACTAATGGGCAAGGGAAGGGCAGATCTGCCCGGAAAGAGTGTGGGAAACTTGCAGATCTAAGTGATGGTGCAAGTTAGAGTCTAGTTCTGACTAAGGATATATATATTAGTTAAAATTAAGTGTAGAAGATCAACATGCAAAAGTAAAAACAAACATGCATGGGGAGTCGCTAAAACGATGAACACTCATGGGAAAAAGCATGAAAATTGATGTGACACTTGTAAAAGTCAAACGATAGACTGAACCAACACTTGTACAAGCTAATATAAGTTAAAAAGCCAACAAACATGAAAAGAAAATTGTGAAACGATAAAACACGAGAGAAAAAATGACAAAATTTGACAAAAGAAAAACTCACAAGGAAAAATGTCGCAAAGTCTATAAAAGGCTCCTTGATCTCCTTGGGAAGGCTAGAGCTCCAAGATCGAATATGCAAATGAGATCTAGGGGCATATATTACAGATCTATGCTTGGTTAGGGTTTATGACGTGCATACCTAAAATCAAGAAAAAAATGACACTTGGCGAAAAGTCCAAAAACAACAAGTGTGCCACTCTTTGGGAAGCTAATTAATGACTCCCTATTTTCTAGGGAATGTTTTTTGTTTTTTTCCTTTTTCGACAAACTAGACATTCACATTTCCAAGAAGGATTGTGCGGTTCCCAAGGATTGGGAAACTCATTGGGTCAGTGCAACGCACAATTTATGAGCTTAAGGGATACTTTACAAAGTTTTTGATCTTAAGGTCAGGATATCTCCCAAAATTGCACAGTTTCTAAGCTCAAGGTTGGCTTTCCATTCTGGATTACACAATTTAAATCATCAAGGTTGGCCTGCCTTCCAAGATTAAGCAGTTTCTAGAGGGAAGCCCAACAATGTTGCAAGGTATGGGCAAAATCTTTCTTGTCATTAAGATGGTTCAATTCGTGGTTAAAACAAAGAATCACAAGTACAACATGAAAATATAAATCTTGATCAAAGCATGAATACTTGATGACAATATAAGATAACCTCATGTGGACAGAAGGGAGGTTTCAGTTAGGATTCCAAGAAACTATCCTAGGTTGTAGCTCGGAGATGCCTAGTAACATATAAATTCAACTATTGTTGCAGGTTTAATGGGAGGAATGATGGTTTGTTCAAGCCAGATAACCGCTTCTACTTTGTTTCACTCCAAACATGCGTGAACACCCCCAAACTACAAGGCTTTAGACCACCAAATGCTCACAGTTTAGATATTGGGTGAATATGGAGAATACTAACCACACCAACAGATGCACAAGACCATGTGATAGCCGACTGCAACTAGTAAAGAAGCTTGTAAATATATTCTACTAATGCATAGACAGGATGACAACTCTCTTGAACCAAATAGAAAGAAACCTGAGTAACCTACTCAATGATGCATACAAGATTCTAACACAGAGATAAGATGACAGTTATCTAGTGCTAAAGATCAAGAGCTCAAGAATATAGCATATCAGGCATAAGCTTAGAGTAAGAAGAAAATGGACAGTGAGAAGTTAATAGCAAAATAAGCTTATATTAGCTGAAAATGAAGACAAGACGCTGCGAGTGACAAAATATCTATAGTCTCCAGAAGTTGAATCTTACATCAAAATGCCAACCACCAACCCTGATTACATCTTGTTTATGGGTATTTATAGATTTCAATTACAAGGGCACTTGGCCATTTAGGTATGGAGGGGTCATAATTGACCACCAACTGCATTTAACGGCCTGATGGAGTCTCCGACTGTGTTTGCTTGCTTTAGTGGATGAATCCGATTTGCTCAAGTGTTGTGCTGTCCTCGTAGGTAGTTGGAGTGCTTGTACCAACGGAGTTCCACAACTAATAAATGTAGTTACAGGGTCGTGCTCTGTCCTTTTCTCCCTTAGCCATGCCTTCTATTAAATATGGTTGTTGAGGATTTACTGTGACTAGTACTAGCAAGCTGGTCACCTTCCTCCTTCAGGTAAACAGAGTGGTCAGAGGATGTGCACCACATGGGCAAGTGGATGATATGGATGAGTGGAAAGGATGGCCGTCGGATCCGGGAAATGGACGATAAAGATGGCTCGGTGGAGGATATCAGTAAAGGTGGGAGCGGGTTGAATTTGGATAATTAGATCTTAGGCGGCGAGGTCAAACGATGATCGGGAGGCAAAGTTGCGCGGTCGTTATCGGGTGGGAGCATCTAGTTGGGTGGTAATTGTATTGATCGCACAACTTTTGGGCCCTGAGCGGTAAAAGGACAGGGTCGCACGATTCCATTCAACGATCGACACGTAGCAGCAGATGAGAGCGAAAAAACGCTCTCATCGTGTGCTAGCGTTCGATCAAATCGCAGGCATGATAAAAGCGAATGCCGTCGAATCTTCATAGAAATGATCGGATGGTGGAGAATTGATCGTGCGGGTTACTTTATCGAACGCGACGGGAGCCTTTAGATTCGGCAAGGAAGATCAACGGCGGGGATGAAATGTGATGAGTTATGATAGCATGAAGTCATATGGTTGAGGTTTTATAGCGGGTTTGGGCTTGAGTGCTTAGGGCTAAGGCCAAAGGGGTTAATCTATCGGGTTTAGGAGGAAAATAGAGGAATGGAGGTGGCAGGGGGGGGGGAGAGTGGGATGGAAGGAAAAGGGAAAATGACCCATGAGGGGCCCCTTTGAAGACACCATCACATAGACCAGATTTTCCTCTGACCTTGTAAAATCAGCGTTGCATAGCAGAGCTAACAATTCCAAAATCAAAGCATGGGAAAAATTTTGGAGGGTGGTTGTAGCCGTTACAATAGAACTACAATAATTAGTTGTAGCGTATGAGTCAAGCACAAATTGAGCATCAATATTTTCTCCCTAGATTGATGGAATATGCTGAGAAAAGTTATTAGTTCATATATATGTTGGCTCCCTTTTCAGTGAAATTGTTCTTGGCTTCAAAGTACATTGAATTGCATGAATGTAGTCAATTATGCTTATACCTAATTGAGCTAACATGCCCATTCTACATCTTAGTATGAGGGTGATGTGTAATTCCATCTGTGCTCAATGTGTAGTTGACATGTTTCCCTCTCAAAAAAAGAAAAAAAAGAAAGGTATTATGTAAATAAAAAAAAATGTTATGTATAATAAAAAGCAAAAAATAAATATCCTATGCATGTTTAGTAAGTTGTCCATATGAAGAAATATAATTTCATATCAACTTTAAAATGAGGTAAAATAATTAGAAGTTAAAAAAATTTGTGAGTAAGATGTTTAAATTGTATACTTTTCAATATTTCAATATAGGATTTAAATAAATTATTTGAAAATATGTTTTAACTAATTTATATTTATGTCAACTTCATTTACAAATTATGATTTTAATAATGTGCACGAGTGTTCATAAAAGAAAATTTTTAAATTTTAATTAGCAATCATCCTTGGATATGGAACCATTTAGAGTTCTAGTTCAAATCAAGACAATAGAGCAATAAGAGATGGAGCTAAAAGTTCAAAGCCATGATCATCTAACACCTTTGAAGGACTTTCAATGTGTTCCCATTACATCAAATCATGTAGTTTTATAAGGAGAATTCCCTAACACATATAAACTTAGTTATCAAAGATATTGGAATTTAGATTTGAATGCAAGGGCATCGATACTTTAAAATTCTATAACACATCTAAGTAATATATACGAATTACGAACCCATCTATATTGATTGGTGTTAAGTTACTTGTAAACATGGAAAATTTTAAGGGCTAATATTTGTAAATGGACTAATTTTACATGATTTTTCAAAAAAAAAAAATCACCAATTTCCATTTTTTAGAAAAATGATTCGCCCAAATTTTACAATATAAATCATTTTACCTTAAAAATCACCAACATTATGTAGAAAACATACATAAATCAATATAAATTTGAATAATTTTACAAATACATCAATAAACATTCTATAGTTTGCATATTTGAAACTAATAAAATTCTCCAATATCTTTAAACTTCTAAATAATTTTTTATCAACCATTTACCATACAAATTTGGATTTGAATATTATACACAAAGCCCAAAAAATTTGGAAAAGAAAAAGTTTATTTTAATTAATGATTATCAAAAGGTTGCAATAAGCCGGTTCCTTGGAGGCAAATCGAAGAGTGCAATGCATCCACAATAACAAAAGGAGACACTCTAAAATCAAAGCTCCACGAAGTTTAACTATGTTGAAAATATCGTTGTGTAACCGTATTGATATATCGCTACAATTGCGGCACCTGTGGCAAGGCCTGTGGCTTTGAACATGCTTGTTGTAACGGGAAATGCCACAATGCGTCTTGAAACAAGAAATGCTGCAACGTTGATGCGGCGTCACCTGCAACATAAGTGTATATATGGAATGTGCTCTTATGCCTAACCATTCTTATTTCTGTTCTATTTCTTATGATCAATTACAGTATTAGAATGTATGGGTCAAGCTCTAAAAACATAAACTGCTCACAAAATGACACAGCAGTTAAATAAAACTTAAAAATTTTAAAAATTAAAAATTAAAACTTACCAATAGCAACTCCAAAGCCATCATTGTTGTGAACTAATTATACTGCTAGCGCTCCTATCACTCAGAGCAAAACCGATAAAGCTACGTGGCTACTCCATTCCTTCTAAAAAAAATTCTATTCCAAAAAAATTCTATTCCAATGGAAAAAATATTCTATTTCAATGGAGTCGTCTAAGAAGGTAGAGATGGTTAAAAGTGGCCAAAAATTCCTTACCAAATTTTCTTTAGATGTAACGGTCAGAACATTTTTTTTAAATGTGATTGAAATTTTCAGAACAAATACATGGAAATTTCCAGAACTTTCTGAGTAATTCCTCTAGAGGACAAGTACTCAAATGTGCTCGCCAAAAGCCCTAAATGTCTTGGAAAGAGGAGTGAAACCTATGAATTCATTTCATAGTAAAAGCTAACATTATTACAAAACCTCGCCCAAACCTAACATGTAAAATCCAATATTTTCATATAAAACTGCCAGTAAGGGTAAGAAGATTCTATGCCACCATGACAAGTAATAAGAAGATTCTATGCCACCATGACAAGTAACCACTTACCTAGATGAAATGAAATAACGAGTAACTGAAGTCATCCATTACGATCAGACTTCCATGAAGGGGCAAGAATGCGTTATCAGATTGTTTGGATTTCAGACAACCGTCATTCATTCAATTTGATCCACATGTAAGACTGTAATAGAGCAAAACATCAAACGTCTATTTTAAGCCTTCCATTTCTCACATATGATTTTTACGTTCAACAAAGTTATTTGTTAGAATTCCATCCACAAGAAACATTTTTTATTTTAGAGTATCTAATTTAATTAAAATTCGTCAAAATTACCTTTTCTGTAGCGCGAGCAATGCCAACTGTCATTGGCGGATCTGCTCCACTACTCCCTAACACAGTGGAGTCCGGTACATCCAGATGTATCAAACCGTTTCAACGACACTAAATGTTCAACACCTGAAAGCTCTTTTAAGTTAGGACAGTCAACAATATCCAGTCGTCGGAGCTTGGTCAGCCCAGCCAACCTCTCTACTCTCTCCAGCTTCCCACAGTCCTGTACATCCAACACTTCCAATGATACCAATGTTTCAATACTGGATAGCTCTTTCAATTCACTGCACCACTTAATGTTCAATATTTGAAGTTTTGCAAGACCACAAAGCCCCTCTATTTTCTGCAATTGACAACAGCTAGTCAATTCCAGTTTTATAAGTGCGTTTGGCAATGTTCCGAGCTTCACAAGACCATTACAAGACTTGATGAGGAGATGTTGAAGATTGGGGCAAAAACCTTCAGCAAATGATACCTCTGATATTTCGGTTTTGTACAGTTCGATGTGTTGGAGCTGCACAAGCTTGGACATGTCAATGGAAGAGCTCAAATCACCTGATATTCTTTCCCCACTCAACTGTCCTAATCCCGATGCTGCTGTTTGCCCCTTAACAAACCCTTCGCTGAATACACATTCATTGACTGTCAACTTAGCCAATTGAGTCAACACTTCATCCGGAATTGGCAACTTGTTCAATTCCTTGCAATTATTGCCTTTACGGAGCTTCAATTCCTTCAAATTTACATAAAGAGGAGACGGCACCATTTCCAGGAATTTCCAATATAATTTTTCCAGAGACAGTTGATTGGCGACTTGGGGAGGCAATACCTCAACTTTCGTACAACCAGAAAGATTTATATATTCAAGCTTTCTGATATCTCCAAGTGTTTCGCTGGAGATGGTTAAATTACTGCAACCGCTTAAATCAAGGTATTTAAGGTTCATTAAAGCTCCGAAGGAATTTGGAGGCAATACCTCAACTTTCGTACAACCAGAAAGATTTATATATTCAAGCTTTCTGATATCTCCAAGTGTTTCGCTGGAGATGGTTAAATTACTGCAACCGCTTAAATCAAGGTATTTAAGCTTCATTAAAGCTCCGAAGGAATTTGGAAGGCGCCGCAAATTTTCTGACCAAGACAGATTGATGTGTTCTAGGTTTTCTAAATTCCCCAAGGAATCTGGCAGGTACTTCATTTCTGAGCAGCCTGTTAACTCGAAGTGTCTCAACGAAGTCAGATCACAAAATTCGTCAGGCAAACTTTTGAGCTTACCCATGGATGGACATTTCAGGATAATCAGTTCAAGGTCCTTCAAGCGCCCTATGGACTTCGGAAGCTTTGAAAGGGGAGAATCTATAACCAACTCTCGCAACTGCAACGGTGCCTGCAAAATATTCACGGATTCAAGTATAAGAAAGATTTTGAAGATTCATTTCCACAAAAACCCTGCAAATTTGTTGAAGACCACGCGTTGCTAAATCAATAGTGAATGAAAACACAAACATAAAAAAAAATATCTATTTACCTGATCTTGGCCTTTCCACAATTTTTTTAGAACGCTGCTGATTACTTCTAAAACCCTTAAATTCTTCAATGGAACCTTGTGAAGAGACGAATAGGAACATTTCCTCCAGCGAAGCCATAAGAGATTTGGTGCGTCCAGCCTCTCTGAAATGCGTAGCCAGTCACCATCTTCAACATCAAGAAGCTTCAAGTTACTATTGCGCAGTCTACTAAGAGACTTCACGGACGGGTCATGGCGCAAAATCCTTTGGTACCATGACTCGCGATCTCCCCGCACTTCAGCTGACTCATTATCACGAGCCGTGCTGATTCCCGTCCTAATTCCTCGCACTTGGGTTATTAGCTGTTCATTGTGCAAGAAATCATCAATATTCGCCGTAGGACCACAAAAGCGGCGCGGCAAACTTGAAACCTCCCCAATTTCTCTTCCCATATCCCTAAGGTGATTATGCATTTTTATCTTATCTTCACTGTCCACCTCGACAAGAGATTTATTCTGTAGAGTTTGGAAGCCCAGCAAACCATTCCAGCCCGATCCGTCCCATAACCTTATTGCCATATCCCTCCTTTCATTTATGAAAAAGCTGGCGATGTCTAAGAATATCTCCTTTTCTTCTCTTTCAAGTCCATCGAAACTAATTCTAAGTGTCTCTTGTATTTCCTTAGGAGCATTTTTCTGAACTTGATCCAAACGATATCCCCAACGACTTTTGTTATTTTCTCCACGAACAAGTAACCCAAGCACTCTCAAAGAAAATGGCAGTCCATCACAAACTTTTAAGAAACGATCTACCAGAGATTCAAATCCTGGAAGCGGATAAGGCTTATCGAAGGCATGTGCGCAGAAGAGATCCCGAGAATGTTGTGGACTAAGGCCACAGAGCTTATATATTGAGGCGTCTTGAATCCGTGACTTTGTAAGAACATCTCTATCTCTAGATGTGATCACTATTAAGCTATCTGAACTCAGAACAGTTTGAAAGGCCAAAACTGCGTCCACCTGATCCACATTATTTGCATCATCTAAAATTACAAAAGCCTGTTCATGTTTTCTATGCTTCCCTAGAACTTCATCCATATTTCCTGCTCCTACATCTGATCCATTCAGGCAATGAAAAAGCTCTTTCTGTAAATCGCTTTTCTCTTTATTTTTATTCCATAAAAAACAGGATCTACTGTATTGTGAACTCTTCCTATTGAAGAGTTCTTTTGCAAGGGTTGTCTTTCCCATTCCACCCAACCCAACAATTCCCACTACCATAAGTTTTCCACTCTGCTGCTGCGATTGGACTATGTTTTCAAAATCATTAACCTTTTCATTCAGACCACATGGATATTTGGCCACCTCCAAGCTTGCTCTTTTTAATATTTTCAGCACTCTCTTAACAACATTTTCCAGCAATTCCCCCTCGTCACTGGATATAAACAAAAAAATGGAAAAAAATTACATCTACTGAGAAACAAACGCCTGTGTATATCTATACATAAAGTAATTCAATACAGAGGGGATAGGTTGAGCTCTCACTCATTACAGGCCTCCAGCTCAAAACCGCTTATTCCTGCAACATCAAAAAGAGCATTTCTCCAATTTTCGATAGTAGTGGAATCGTATCGCAGCTTCTCCTCGTGCGTTTTCTTGTTTTCGAGGTTGTGAAGGGCTTTTGCATACAAGCCATTTGTCCTTTTGAGCTCGGAAGGGTTGACATGGTAAAATACCGGGATAATGGTACTACCTGATTCCCTCATGAGCACAAGCTCATTCAAACACCATTGTGACTCCGCATATCGTGGAGAGAAAATGGCGACGTGGATGGAGGCGCTTCGGATAGCGCCTTCGATTTGAGAAGTTATCTTTTCTCCTTCTTTCATTTCGCTCTGGTCCAGAAAGACCTTCAATCCATTTTTAACAAGACTACGGTAGAGAATGCTGGCAAAGGTTTTCTTAACATCAGGCCCGCGGTGGTTTATGAAAACCTGGTAATTTTTATCGTCGCTGGGATAAGCAGCGGCAGAGGCAGAGGGCCAATTGCTTTCAAATTGAATTTGAGTTTCGGGGTGGCTTGTGGGGAATGAGGATGCAGACGGTGAGCAAGCCATAGTGAATTCGCGAAACCAGAAATGTGATTTGGGAAAAGATACGAGTCTTTTGCGAAACCAGGAGAGGTAAGGTCATGAAAAATGTTGGTTGAGTGCAGAGATCTAATATTCACATTAGAGCCTTCACTTTGTCGGTGATGTATCCCCTGTCCAATTTTTCCACTGGGCCCTGTATGTTTCGACGCGTTTTAAGAGGAATAACGTGAACGATCACACGCGTCGAAAGACCATCGTAACGGTCCGGGTAAACGCGCATCATATCAGGGACGCTAAACAGCATGTCGTCTAAGGACATCCGACCCAACTTTACAGGAAGCATGCACAAAAATGAAGATGCTCTACCATGTAAAATTTGAATGGATAGGATGAGTATTATTTGCACTAATTTAATCATTTAGGGGGGCCACCACACGCAAGACAGAATATTTTCTGCCACTCAAAATTTACCGTCGGAAAGAATTTGGCTGCTAGAGTCACAATTGCATCTTTATTTCAAATTGAAGTAGATAAAATATCAAAATGAGTATTATTCAACATGTAATATGATGGAGTATAGATCATGCCTACGCTAATGACGGCTCTGACATGTCAAATGACCTATCTTTGGAGGAGCTGAGGATGAAACGTGATCGCATTTTGTATCCATTTCCAACTACACCATTCATTTTGCCGCCTACCATACCAGGAATGAATTCATTCGGCGGTGTATCTAATATGAATAGCTATAACTTATTGGAAATGAAGGGTTTGACTGTTCGAACAATAAAGTGAATTGCTGATACAATAGTATTATCCAGACTACTGTCAAGGTAGAGTTACCAACAAGCACTCATTACCTGCCAAGAAAAATGGCTCAAAGAAACTACTCTACCACGGCCTCGAATGTGATCTCGGTTGCATTAAGTTTTTTGATCAACGATTATTTTTGTATGAATATTTGTTTCTCAAGAATTTGTCAGTGATAATTTGTTTAGCTTGGGCAGTCATTGGTTTGTTGTGTTGAACATGGGTTTTAGTATTTAAGAGAGAAAAAGTAGCTTTCTATCCATTGTTTTTTCAAAGTTAGGTATTTTTCAAAGTTAGGTATTTTTTTCAATGTTATGTAACTTGTTTCAATTTGGTTGCTTTACACTATTTTGAAAGCTGGTAGGATTGAGAATATGTTGTAGCGGCTATAATCACCCTCCAAAATTTTGGCCTGCACTCAATTTTGGCACTGTTCTTGAGAGTTTCTCTTGATGACTGCACACACTTGGGTTCACCCCATGAACTTGTGTGAGTTCTTGCATTTTCCTTGCTTGTTCATTTCATTCAAGTTTTTGCATGTTTCTGTCTAAGTCATACTTGCGACCATGTTCTGGTTATGTTCAAAGTCTTCACTTCGTATATGCTTGTTGTGTTTGTTATGAAAGCATTTGTCATAATCACACACAAAGTCACATTCACTTTCATGCAAGCGTTGTCTCGATCAATGAGCGGTCAATCACGAGTGTCGCGCTTATCACTTGTAGTGTCGGTTAGTCATGTTGAACATGTGTGCCTGGATGGTTTGAGCCGTTTCGTCGTCGAGTCATGTGAGTGAGTATTTGCATGATCACCTATGCACCTTTCAATCGTTCACACACTTAGTCATGCTTGTTGAACTTCTGATGACCATACTCCCCTCTGACAGCTGGACCATCTCCCCGACATTGACTCAATCGACTATCAGCCAGAACAGCGTGGAAGTACCAAGCAAGTTTTTTCAAGTTGCGTTGCTTGCAAGCAATTGAATCCACTTTCATGCTTCCCACCCAAATAGTCGAACCTGATAGTCACTTCGGGACTGACTCCCTAAAAAATTGCGCAGAGGCCACTAACCTTACTCACTCAGTTGATTGAGGAAATTGCATAGACAGGTCAGCCAGACACCAAGTGCCTGTCCCTGTTTCCCTTAGAAAATTGTGTTATTTTCCCAGTTAGTGATCCTGGCAGTTGACCAGTTGCTCATCCAAGAAATTGCGCAATTTTCATAAGCAAACCTTCTACTACTCAGCAGTCTGCTCAGCTCAGAAATTGTGCAGAAATGATTAGCAGGTCGACCGCCCAACCTTAGTGCAGTTTCCTCGGCCAACAGCTCGTAGCAGCAAGCTGCCAGTTCCCTCTAGGAATTGTGCAGTTTCTATTCCTAGTGACCCAACATCCAATTGCCAGTTCCCTCTGGGAATTGCACAGTTTTGGCTGCTAGTGACTACAACAGCCAACTGCTAGTTCCCTATGGGAATTGTGCAGTTTTGGCTGTTAGGCTCTCCGGCAGTTCCTCTCAAAAACTGCGCAAACTCTGTATGTCAACCCTCCTTGTAGCTTGGCTTGTTCCTCCTGAAAATTGCACAAATTTGGCCTTCCAACCCCTGCTTCCCGCTCATTCCAAAAGTTGCACAGTTCCTACCTACCTTGCCTTCCTACAACCCAGGCTGTCCCTCTCAAAATTTGCACAATTTTGCCTTCAAGCCGAGTCAAACCTCATAGACAGTCACCGTCAACTTGGATTTCCCATCTTCATCACTCAGTTACTCTTGCGCAGTTTTCATCAGTGGTGCCCAGAGCCATCATCCTGCTTCACAACCTTGTTGCCTCTCCTGGCCACCTGCATCTGAAATGATCATGTGTCATGGTAGACTAGGAGGTTTTGGATTTGATGTTGTCTCGTCATGAGTGACTGTAGGTACAGATAAACCAACAAACATGGCAAGACGACGAATGAGATGAACGAAGGGAGCACATGCAGAAGGATAGGTTCACCAACGGACGAACAAATGATGCATGCGAAAAGATGTGCTCACGAACGGATGATCATGCAAAGATATGTTCGCGGATGGACGAACGAGAAAACATGCCAGATGTGCTCACAAACGGACGAACGGATGAACATGCACTTTTCGCGAATAGATGAGCCTGTCAAGCCTTCCAACATGCAAGGAAGGAGCAATGTTCCTAAGCAAGCAAACCAAAGACCATCGAAGACTCCATGCACTTTGCTATGCAAAAGTGAAATTGTGATACACCATGAAGACATCCATCACCCAACAACACTATAGCTCGACATGCACTCCAACAGCAGCACGAATGTACCAACACTATCATTTCAAGTCATGTCACCCACATGTCTACTATGGGCTATGTTGTCAATCAATGTAATGTAACGTGGAAGTCCAAGAGACCCACTTGTTGTACAAAGAGTCATGTAAAGTCGAAAATTCATGGAAATCAAACAGTCATGAGGGTAGTCGAACAACCACAAGGGTTAATTTCACTCTTGGCTATAAATACCCCTTCATTTGTATATGCAAAGGACTTTTCAGCCTAGCTCCTCCCACATAGCCAAGAAAGTCTGTAATCTTTTCTTTGAGGAGTAAGTAGTGGCTCCAATGACCCACACTCGGGGTTAGTGATGTATGGTGTAACGATGTGTCTTGGAACTTTCACTTAATTCAAAACCCTGTCAATAGGCTAGCACATTTTCACACATGTATTGTAACTATTGTAAGACTAATCTTCAACACTTGTGATGCATGTTTCTTTAACCTGTGTTCTACATCTAAACTATTTCGCTTGTTGTAATACATAATCTATTAATGGAAATGCATTGTATATGTTGTTAACTTTGTCTCGCCCGTGTAGACTACCTTCCCAGATACCAGACATGCCTTTCACAAGAAACTTGCTATAACAACCGTTGCACTCATTCAGACTCATCTGTTGAGTGTTGTACGTCTTATTTTACCTTGTGTGTTGTGACTACCACATCCGTGTCGATTGCTCCTCCGGAAGCTGTGCACGTCTATTATGTTGTGTGTTCCTAGCCGATTTGGGACTTCATCCCAACCAACTTGGGACTCACTCCCACCGTCTCCCTCTACAATGAAAGAACCATTGACACAAGTAACACTTACACTCACCAGGCATGCAAACCTCACTTCTCAAAGACAAAGCAGAACACTCTCTTGTACTAACAAGCAAGAGTTGAGGAAAATCCTTAAGACAATGGCAACCGGGCCATCATACGGGATGGGATTTCCACACCAAATGATGTGAGGTTTAATTGGGACTTCATATCGGGGTGATCCCTTGAATGTTGGCAGGTCCAGCGCTGACAACATTTTTAGCACTAGAAGGAGGGCCACGAGTTGTATATGGCTGAAATTCCCCTCACACTCATTCATCAACTATCTGGTCAAGGTAGTAAATCACACTCCCTCTCACCTACACGCGTATTTGCAGTTGGTTACTCCTCACCTCCCATAATTAACAATAAGATTTCATATCAACACTGTCCCATCACTTTCTAGTTCATGAAAGCAGTCGAATTGATCCCAGACATAAAACATCTTCCATACACATCAAAGAGGTCAAATGCCACTCCCACTAGAGTTATTGTATCATCGGTGGAAGAAGTAGTCCTTGCCACACTTGAAGTTCTGGAAGAAGCCATTGAAGACAAAGAGGAACCTCCCATCTTCTAGAAAGGCGAACAAGACACTCTTGTGATCTTGGGATCAAACTCCAATATAGGAGGCAAAGGGGAAGGCATCGGAGGAGGTGCAGTCAGAGACGAACCAATCGACTCAAATCAGAACCATCATACTTCGAAGGAGAGGAAGAGCATGAAGACGAATAAGAGATGGCTGACCCAAATCTTGAATGGATGAATCAAG
This sequence comes from Pinus taeda, assembly GCA_000404065.3. Taxonomy (NCBI): domain Eukaryota; kingdom Viridiplantae; phylum Streptophyta; class Pinopsida; order Pinales; family Pinaceae; genus Pinus; species Pinus taeda. Next base: position 56,279 of record APFE031623988.1, read on the forward strand.
GACCATTGGCTCTCCTCGTTGTTCTACACAAAATGCCAAAGCGAGCAGAGGGAATGAATATCAAGTTCAACTCTGAGAGCACGGTGAAGGCAAAAGACCGCTCAGACAACTTCTACCTAGAACTACAGACCCTTAACGTATGTTATGACGATGCATCATGTAGATTTTTCCCATGTACCTTGGAGGGTCACACGACTGCATGGTATTATATCCTTCCATCCAACTCGATACAGAACAGGAGTGTTTTCAAACATATGTTGCTTGAAAATTTTGTTGATGATAAGATCCCAACCATGCTACTCAAAGAATTGGGAAGCCTTAAGATGGAGGGAAAAGAGAAAGTGAAAGATTTCAACTAGATGTTTACAGGTATCTTGAACAAGTTTACAACGGACATTAAACCTCATGACTCCATCACTGTTGACTATTACACATCCACATTGCCAACCAGCGTTACGTAGTTCGCCAAGCGAGCTGTGAAACCAACAATCCTGGAAAGTTGTGAAGAGGCTATTTTTGTTGAAAAGGACTTGCGCACAATCAGAGTCATCAAGAATGATGAATCAATGAAGGACTCCAAGGATGCGAGTAGGAAGCCCCAAGCAATGGAGAGCAAGGGTAGAGACAAGGAAGAAACCGATATTGAGACCCTCACTCGCCTTGTCAAGAACTTGAACACGGAAATGTTCGAGCTCAAGTAATGGAAAATGGACACATTTGCAAGTAATCATCCACCCAGATAGAGACAGAAAAACAGTTCATCAACTAGCTCGTCAAGCAACAACTAGTTTGCTTCAAAAACTGTGCAAAAGCCTGTGTTCCAACTCGAACAGTGTGAAAATTGTAAGTTCTGTTCTTTCCATGAAGAACATCACCCCAAGAACTCTTGTTTAGATTGGAAGTGAGTCATTAGCTCTATTTGTAGTCATACACTTGATGTGGAAAGCAATATGAAGGAATAGACGGAAGACACTAACAATGACAAAGAGGTTGCACCAGATGAAACATCAAGTTCTGGGCATGTGGTGAACGCATATCAGTGCTCGCAAGTAATGTCAAAGACGAACACTGAGAAGCAGTCCCAAAAGAAAAATGATCGTTACAATCTTAGGATTAAAGGGGCTCCCCTTACACTTGGGGAAATGCAAGAGAAGGTGAGACTGCTGATAAAGAAGGCTGATCCAACGACCGCCCCAAGACAAAAAACACAAAGCAAATTCGGGAAGACAACGGTGGATAAGACTACATCCATGAGTAGCAAGTTGAAAAACACCCCTTCGGACATCCAAACATCCATTCCACCCTGGACACCTCGGTAATTCTACCACCTATGGGGGATAGTCATCTTCAACAGCAGCGTTTTCTTACAGAGATGTTGTCCATGCTCAGAAACCCAAGAACTCGGCTGCTCCAGCCCAAGTTCCAAAACCGTTTTTGGTGGACAAGCTGGAGGAAACCCCCTCCATAGAAATAATGCATCCAACGATGGACATGCAGTTCCAACTGTTTGCAGAATTTGGCATTATTTGCAGGTTCAATGGGCTATGGCCTCGCATAGAGGATCTCTACAAATGGGTTCACTCCAACTGGACCAACAATTGCAAGGTGCTTCTCTGTTCTAAAGGTTTCTTCATTGTAGTCTTCGTTGACAGTGAGGATTATCAAAAAGCATTAACTGAGGGCCCTTGGTTTTGGAACTCAGCGGGTCTCTTCTTAACCCCTTGGTTCCCAGATTTTGATCCTTCTACAGCCGTTATTACCAAGCTCCCCATCTGGGTCAGACTTCCCAACTTCCCGGTTCATTTATGGCACTTTGCTGTGTTTGAAGGAATTGGTAACTCTCTAGGCTGCCATCTAGCTACAGATACTTCT
>APFE031623999.1:0-15331 GCA_000404065.3 Pinus taeda
CTATTGTTTTTCTTTGTCAAAAAATGTTTTGATTGTATTATACCTCTCTCAAAATCCTCTACACTGTGTTCTGTCAATCTACAACTTCATTACTACATCAATGAAAACCTTTCTTCATATGAAGGAGTCTTCACAACTCTTCATGTTGCCCAAACAAAGTATGCAAAATTACCTCATGTTGATTTCGAATAGCCATCATGATCTTCAATAATATTCACACAACTTCAATGTGTCTACAATGATCTGTACTAAGTTTTGTACACAAACAACTCTTTGTTTCAACCCTTTGTTTTGACTATCACGGTAGCTGCTTTAGGAGTACACTTCAGGAGTACTTCAAATGTGTGAACATCATGGATTCACATTGCGCATTCCATTAGAAACAGTCCTGTCTATGCAGTCCTTGAACAGATCACAGGCTTTGCTTTAATGGATTCATCATAGATCTGATCCTTTTAATGAATAAACCAGTCAAGAGAAGCTCGACATTCAACTTTCTTCTTCCTTTGCTGGACCTCCAGCTTCCTTCTTCACTCGATCGACCTTCAGCTTGTTTTTCCTACTTGGCCTTTCACTTTGTCTATTCCTTCAAGTTTAGGAGTTGTGAAATTTTTCTTCTACTTTGTAATCAATGCTCAAGATCCCCTCCTTGAAGTGAAGCATTTTAACTCATTTTTATATGAGTTTCACCAATGACCAAAGGTCACATATATTGGAGGAAGGCTGAGTTGTATATTAAATTCTTTTGTTAATATTCAACAAATTATAACATATCCTTTTTATTTATGGAAATCACATCAATAGAGCTCCCCACATGCCATATCATAGCTTTAATCACAATCACAACTTTCATAGGTATATTATTACATAATATATCGAAGAGGCCCTTTTTAATATTCATCCAAGGCCCAAATGGATGTCCCACAAGCCACGTTATTAATCACAATTGCATTTTTTTTGAACTCCTGCAAACGCAGCTCGTGAAAATCCCACAATTGCAACCTTATGGCTTCATGATATAACATCCTAATACCCCCACTGTCAATGGAGCAAATGCGATATAGTATTAAGAAGTTGTTAATAAATTCATCGAGTCCACAACCTCTATCACAATCAATGGTTTAGGTTCCACCACTCTATCACAATTAGTGGTCTGTAATACTATCACAATCGACGTTTTATGTGACATCTCGTTAAGACTTGTAATACATAACTTTTGACATTGTGAATGCAGTAATACAATAAACCTGTTTCAATAGTCCTATCGGGTCCATATATTATATCGTAATCAAAGGTTTTACAATAACATCCTGTTAAGAAATTTCATATGAAATTTCATATGGTGAATGCGATATTGTATTAAGGCGTATTTTAATGGAACCATTGGGTCCATAGTGCATATTGCAATCGACGATTTTAGCGTGACCCCTTTAAAGACTTGCAATATCTAACTTTCGATAGTGGAGGATGTGGTATCACATTAGAGCTTATTCTATTGGAACATTCATGTCCGTAGTTCAAATTGCAATCGCAGATTTCAATGTGACACGTAATAAAGTCATCGATATAATAAGCTACTGATATGTTTACTCCAATGCGCTATGGTCTTTTGTTTAAAATTTTTCCACAGTTTTCTTCTTAAATTGGGTTCTGAGATCCTACAATCACACTGTTTATCCTCCTCCACCAATGTTTCCTCTTTTCTTCTCGATGGATTCCAATGACCTCTTCCTCTTACTCTTTGGCTTTCTCTTCCAGTGGCTTCTGATAACTTTCCTCCTTGATTCCACTACTTCTATTATGTTTGTATTCAATCCTTGGTTCCTCCATGAGTAGTATTATGATCAATGGGCATCAATGGGAAACCTCACATGTCACAAGAATTTTCCATCACAAACACTTCCATATTGACATCAATGACAACCTATATTAACAAAACTCTACCATCGTATTTACGCCTAATGAACGGCCCAGATGACTATGAAATTACAACATTTTACAAGGTAATTTTACATTAAATTTTAGCTTCTGGGGCACTGCCCTCGATCCCTTGCCAAGGTGGGGCTCCTAAAGATCCTTCTCTCCTGCCCCTCGACCCCCCTTGTAGTGTAAATAATGGGTGGCATTGCCACCCCATTACGAACTTCGGTCCAATTCGGTGATACCTTTGAATAAATAAGATAATTAGGCTCCACACTCAACAGTAAATTAGTATTTTTGAAACACAAAATAATCTTTCACAAAAGATAAAACTAGACTCAAAACCTAATATAATCGAAAGAAGAAAGATAGAAAGTCAACAAGGCAAGAGCATCATATCTCTCTTTTGATAGACTGACCATTCATCGGATGAGACTTTACCATGATTTGCAAAAACAAGACAACCACATGAAAATATTTTCATAGCACTCAACTAGACTAATAGAGATTGAAATAAGGTACCAACAAGTGTAACTGATTAGGAAAAACCAAAAACTATAGAATTGATGAGGATAAAACTGAAATTTTCAAAACTTTCAGGTATGTGTGGAAGTCCTGGAGGAAACAATGCACATATGCTCTATTTCAGAAAACAAAGTACACATAAATGTGCACTATTATTGAAGCCTAAGTGCACACAATGGGGAATTTTGGAAAATATAAAAAACAAGTCATGTCAAACCCAAAATCAAATTTTAAATATTTCTAGACACTCAAGGAAATCTTGTACAAAAGATTCAAAAGGTCAAACAAGAAGAAGAATGGAGTGTGAGGCATTCCCTAGTGGAGTCACCAATTTGTTATGTGAACTTATCCCTCTATTGAACAAGAGAAATCTCCCTAGATTCCAGAGAAATATAGTAAAAAACAACTAGGAATTACTAACTTTCGCTAGACTATGATTGACTAAAAAAACTTCTATGATAGAGGACACTTATTATTTAATAGAAATGATTCATGAAGTCCCCTTCAAATATTTTGACCTTGCTCCTCCTCGATTCTTTAGAGATCCTCCCATCACTTCCCATAGCTTCTCCATGATGTCTTGAAGGAGATCTGCACACATAGAAATAAACACGAGATCAAAGCATCCAATATATAATGTAAGAGATAAATGGACTAATTAACTCAGCCATGTATCATAAACTAATCAATATGCAATCACAATATTTGTAGATGATCAAGGAATCCTACAAATATATAATTGAGAAAGAATAATTTCCTTTATATTAATAAAATCGAGAATAGTCTTACAACTGTGAAGCCTTGATGTTGCAAGTCCCTTCCCACAATCTCCAACCCTCTCCTTGAATGAATAACCTTCCAACCTTATTCTTGCAGCATAAGCCTACTTCCAACAAGCCTCCTCAATCTTCAGGCCTAGGTTAGATTTATAGGCCAAGAGTGGGAAGTTTGGGATCCATTTTCCAAGGGATGAGATCCACTAATTATGGGATAGGGATTCCACAAAGAGAGGGAGTTGCTCCATGATGGGAGGAATGGTTGCCGAATATGCAACCCTTCGAAGCTTGTTGTCTAGTATAAATATAACCAACAATGCTTCTAGACTTTAATTTTTATTTTTACATGTGTTAAGTCATGTTCGCAGGTCACACTGTGAGAAAATGCGTACTTATGTGCAACTCCTAATGGAATCTTCTGCACATGCACAAAAATTGACTATGGGACTACATAGCATACCAAAAATAGGGTTTTGAATGATGGGATCCACGAATTTCAATTTCTTTGGGATAATTTGGATCCTAACATTGCAGTGGAAAGCTTTAGGACACATTTATGAATAGTGAAAGATCCAAAATGATGGTCATTTTCCTAATGTGACAATGAAAAATCAATTTTGTTTTCCCAGTGTGGGTTGTAGGAGAAAACATCTGTGTATATTTTATACTCTTGCTATTGTATATTTTTCTATTTTCAGAATTTGTTTGTAGGAAAGTCTTGTACAGGGTTAAAACCTACAAAAATAGACATATTTGTCTTCAAGTTTAGGAAATTGTAATTTAGTGTCTCTAACATGGAGCTTTGTTGTAATATATTGATACCAAGATCTACACTTTGTTGCTATGCCTTCGACTCTCTGTGATAGGTATAGCTTTCATCTTATATTTCCCTCCAGAGCATCTAGATATATGGTTTTGGAGCCTGATTGTACATTGTTCCACAACATGACTAACTTCATATGCAAATTGACTATCTCAACTACATATTGTAGAACAATGCCTTTAGTGACCTCTAAGTCACTTTAGGTAGTTTCTTGTCTGATGTGTTCAAACAAGTGCTTTAACTCTTTCTTGATAGTATCCTTATGCATCACCTCCCCAAGTGCACCTACAGAAGGCACTTTATATATTCACGCCAAGGCTTCCAATCCATTGTGCAACTGCTTATAAGATTACATAGTGTTGGCTATATTATTGTTGAGTTGATCATAGATCTGTGTTAGGTGGATAAATCCCTCTTTCTCACAAGAAAAATCTCCCTAGATCCTAAAAGGAAACTAGTGACAAAGAAACAATCAAGCTAATTCCTTCCCCGAATCTATCTTTTCTTGAATCATAAGCTAATAAGGTGGGAAAAGGAAATTCACACCCTATTACAACATGCTTGATGAAGACACCCCTTTGTGCTTCAATATAGCTCCTCCATGCTTGAATTTAGCCCTGCACACATGGAAACAACAAAGGATAGAAGGAATATGCATCATAACTGATTCAATAATTCAAACTAGTGATCAAGGAGACTAGTAACAAACATCATTCCAATGCAGAAATATAAATAAGAACATTCCAATGGAAGAATATTAATAACAAAAAACATCCATGAAATTGATCAATTAATCCATTAAACAATGATTAAGTGAGAATAAATGCTTGTTTATAGTAATTTCATAAATATAAAGGAGCTAGAAAACCTCCTTGATGTTGTGAAGCTCCTCCCATTGATCTCAATCCTCTCCAAGAATGATAATATCTCCAACCTGTTTCCCCCAGCATAAACTTACTCTCAGCAGCCTCCCTCAATTCCCCCACCTATGGCTCGATTAATAGGCCAAAAGGAAGTAGTTTGAGATCCTTAGTATAAGGATGAGATCCACTAAAAGAGGGATGAAAGAACCTTCAAGAATGGGAATTAGTTCCATCAAAATGGAGGTTAGGCTAAAATAAACATGAGTTAGATGCTTTCTGTCAGGAATGATTCACCTAACAATGCTTCTAGATCTCACTTTTTATTTTTTATGTTTATTGATTTACTTATGTAGTTTATAGTGGAAGACATAACAGAGATCTGTGCAGTTTATAGTGGAAGAAATTGCACGTGTGGATTTTGTCAAGAAAAACTATGTAGATGATGAAAAAGAAGGTTTTGTACAATGAGATCTAGAAATTACACTATTCAAGGTATATAAGTTGTTGAATTGCAAGGGAGTGCTTCTTGACACTTGGATTGATGGTGAGAGATTCAATTCTGATGATCAATTTCCTAATGAGACAAAATGACGTGTAACAGATTTCCTCGTAAAGTGCAAAGTCATAAAATTTTGAGGAATGAAGCACTTTATCATATCATGGATTGGATGAGAGATCATGGTTAGAAACCTACAATAATCAATCAAGGATTACGATGTAATATAATAATCATCACTGAGGTAGGAATTCCCATACTCAAAACATAAAAGTCTTAAAGCACAGTATGGAAATACATCATGTTAAAGTAGATATAGGATGGATGCAAACATCAAACATAAAAATCTTTGTATAATCATGAATACAAAACTCCTCGCAACCTGAATGGATGAAACGAGATCCAGGGTGTTGATCTCCATCTCTCAATCTATACTATGAATCTTACCATGTGAGTAAATGTCTTGAAGTCGAACATGGTAGAAACCACTTGATTGTCAGTCAATGATGTGAATCGTTAACAAGTTTGAGAGAAACCACCAATAATGACAATGGCTTTTAATGTACTTCCAGTACAATCTATGGAGTGTGAATAGATGATTTGAAGACAAACATTCATAGAATTGTTTGATCGAAGGCCAATAACGAGAACCTATCATTTAAGGTAAGAAACCTGTCATTAAGCCATACAGGCCTCAAGGTACTGAAGGTTTCTAAATCAACTTCCTAGATAATGAGATGAGGTCGATAGGAAGTGACCCATCGTAGGAAAGCCTACCACACAAAAATCATGTCAATTTTTGAATAACAATTTACAAGGACTGACTCAAGAATGGCCAACGAGATCGAAGGCTACAAATTGTAAGGTAATTTGAACTAAGTTGTATTATCTTGAACATATTGGTGACACGACAATATGACTTGGCAACATTTGACTCAACGATAATACCCAAAAACAATTGAATAATTTCAATAAGGTTCCATTAACTGTGAGATAAATGGATTCCCCAACTCGAATAGATATGTGACGGAGTGTCATGTTCAAGAGCGACATACTTCATGAAATACAAGAAACAAACTTTTCTTCTTAATTTCCCCCCACCATTATTGGCAAGAACCTCTTTATTTTTAAAAATCTTGAGGAGGATAACATATGGTTGTCCTGTAAGCTTATCCTTCAAATGAGTCCATCCTAGTATTTTTAACGAACCATACAAAGGAGTGACTCGATCTCGTCATTCTTCATGAGTCATGTACTGTTTAATTTTTACAAGTCTAGTAAAGGAGTAACTCGATGTCATTTTCTTTTAAGAGTTTGAAAAATACACAAAAATGAAACTCATTCAGTTCTTTTACTGCAAAATTTTAACGAGCCAAAAAAAAGTAAATCTTGATGCTTTTTAGTTTTAGGGAGTCAGAGGAAAAACATAACTTCGTCATGTTCTTTTTTCGTATGTTTAGTCTCTCAAGTTACAAAAAAGGATAAAATAATACAAGAGAGAACTATATTGACCATGTTTGATCACCATATGCCTCTCTCGTAAATAGTCCTTTCTCATTCTATAAAAGGGGTAAACTTATACTGAGTGGACAATTGTTCATTTAATTTTACGAGTTCGAACAATCAAGTGATTGACGATATTTTCATGTTTTTAAGAGTCTGAAAGGTGTTTAAAAGAGGACTCCATGTTTTCGATTTTTCATAAGTTTTACCAAGTTCAAAAAAGTGATAAAAATATACTCATCTTATCGAATTTTAATTTAATTACTAAGGAGGAAATGACATAAAGAACTCAGGATTTTCATGTACATTTTATGAGCATGAAAAGATAGAAAAAGAAGCTCAAGATTTTCATGAGTTTAACGAGTCTTTAACATAATAACCAAAATGGACTCAAGATAACTTTCAGTTTTACCAAAATTGAATAAAAAATAAAAATTCTTGAGGGTGGTTTCACTTTTACACAAGCTTGAAACAGAGAGAATTGTGCTTGAGATAAGTTTTCATGCCCCCAACATAATGATTGCAAGGGAACATAACCCCCAAACTTCATTTCATTCACTTGAGTAGACTACAAGTTACTAATAGATGGATGAAATGAAATCTTGTTTACGAGATCATAAAGACTAAACTTAACATTTATGAGATCTAGTTAAAGACTTGACTTAACATTTATGAGATCTAGTTAAAGACTCAACTCACATAGGGGAGGATTTGTTTTATTTTTTAATGAGCTTGACACATGAAAGAAAGTATGCTCAAGAGACCTATTTCATTTTTTAACGAGATTGATATAGGAAAATAAATATCCTCATGAAACCTATTTCATTTTTTAACGAGGTTGAAATAGGAAAAGAACCATACTCATAAGACCCTCTTTCATTTTTTAACGAGGTTGAAATAGTAAAAGAACAATCCTCATAAAGATCTGTTTCATTTTTTAATGAAGTTGACATAGTAAAAGAATGATCTCGATCATGGCTTCCATATTGATGAAACACATGACAAGGAACACCCCTTGATAATGGCTTTCAAAAGGTCTTAAACTAGAGAGTGTCTCAACAGAATATACAATAAGAATTCTCAATAAATTGAGTTAGATGTATTTTGAAATTGGGTGAAATATTTAAATGTATTTTAAGATTTGCGTCAAATATATCTTATGGTTGACATGATAGAAAGAATTTAAACATTGTAATGAAATTTTAAGAAATATGCCTTTATACTTGTTGGGTAAAAAATGATGGGCATATGAGAGATTGGTTGTACGAATCCTTTATATATGATTTCTCATTTTAATAAAAATATTTAGGATTTTGTTTCACACATATTTTGTCAGAATGATAAACCAATATTTTCTTGATATAAATCTATCAACATATTTCTTTTCAAAATTAGTTTGAAATATTCCAAATATATATCACAAAACCTTAAATTTGAATAACCATATCAATTTTTATAAACCAATATTTTCTTGATATAAATCTATCAACATATTTCTTTTCAAAATTAGTTTGAAATATTCCAAATATATATCACAAAACCTTGAATTTGAATAACCATATCAATTTTTTTTGTTGTGTTTGGCTTATTAGAGCATCTTAACAAATGGATAACATCTCAAAAACTAAAAAAATAGGGGAAAATCTTTTAATTAATTATGAGAGAACCAAAAAGATCATATAGCGTTTTGCAGAAACAAATGCCATGCCAGTCCCTTTACATGTGATCATTGACTACCTTTTTGCGCCTGCCATTGAAGCGTTTCAGGCGAGAAGTCATTCTTCGCAGGACGTATGACGATGGGTCTCTCCAACCCCAACCGTTTTCATAGAAAACATCACTGTAATCCAAAATTAACTTTTCCGTCGGTATTCTGGCTGTCACTTTCATAAACCAAGAATCCTCAGCCATAACAACATGTTCTGTGTTGCCTGTAAATTTGCATGTAACCGGCCATGAACAGTCGACTACGACACGGAAAGGACGCTGCCAATACAGCAGAAACATGTTCAGTCTCTCCTCCTCTTCTAGCCAACACCCCCAATAATTCTGTAAAGATATGTAAACGTTCAGTCTCAACTCTTGTCCGCCATAATTGTTGAACCAACCCAAATCCTTTTTATACATCATTTCAAGCGGCAACCAAGCAACGCGGTACAACCATGTCTCAATTTCATGGAGAAGGTGAAATAAAACCAATTCCTGCGTGATTTCAGGGGATGTTAAGAACCCTTTAATCTCAGAATCTTGCTCGCATATTGACAACAGCTTGTAGAGCAAATCAAACCAATTAGTTTAAACGCTACACTATTGTTTTAACAAAGTTAAAAGTTACTCACAATATTTGACAAATCTTCAATATACCTTCTCCGTTTCACTTCGGGCATGGACATGCTTTATGGAATTAACAGAATTGGTTTTCTCTCTGCTTATAACTAACCACCTCTCTGCTTACACTTTGCCAGAGCTGGTTGCAGAGTTGGTTGGGTTTTTTCTCAGGAAGGAATGCCAAGCACTTTACTACTTATTACAATGGAAGTGTAGCTGATCTTACTCAGAATACTAATAGGCAAGGGCTAACCAGTCTGCCATAGGGCATTAAATGCCCTGGTACATGCATGCTCTATAACAAAATAACGCATAGTGTTTGGTGGCTACATAAATTAAAAATAAAAGTTGTGTGTTATTTTGTTATAGAGTATGCATGTACCAGGGCATTTAATGCCCTATGACAGAGTGGTTAGCACTTGCCGAATACTTTCACCGGGATGATGTTTTATGTTTGTATAGCATGGCAGGGTATATAAATACAAAAGCATTGCTATATAAACAGAAAAGCACCGAGAATTCAATGACAAAAGCAGACAGCAACCAAAAGCTTATATGCCTAAATAGAAAAGCTATAAAAAAAGAAATAAATTAAAATGCTAAAATACACTCATAAGTGTGAGTGTCCAATGACAAAGTTGGACTTTCTGCCTTAAAAAAATACTTTGATTATATTGATAATAATTCCGTAAATTTTACGACTGCCTGTTATCGGGGGTTTTGCGAAGGTTATTTACTCATAATTTGGTAAATTGGTGTGTATAAAAAAATGGCTAGTACTTTTATTATATTGATGATAATTCCGCAAATTTACGACTGCTTGTTATCGGGGGTTTTGCGAAGGCTATTTACTCATAATTTGGTAAATGGGTGGGTATAAAAAAATGGCTATCTTCAGAATTTTTGTTGTCAAATTAATTTAGGTGCTATTTTTAGGTAATAGTTTTATTTTTAATATGATTAATTATTTTCAATATACATTAATCTTATATTTTGTATTTTTTCATTAAAATATATGTATTTTTTGTTATTATACATTTTATCTAATTTTTAATTAAATTAATTTAAAGATATTTAAAACTAGCATTTGCACCAGATGTTGCAAAGAAAATGCCGTAAGGCATAAAGTGCGGAAATCCATTATCCATGTGGTGTGTGCATTATTCATCAAGGTGGATCTCTCTAAATTTGTTGCAAACATTTATGTTGTTGCATTGCTAATTTATTTAGAGTCTACTACTACCTCATTTTCTAGGAATATTAAATTTCTTATTGCCCCATGATGACAATCCCTCTACTGGCATCACAATTTTTTCCAATTTAGTGGGTTTACCTTCAACCTAAAGAAACATGAATTTGAGCCACTCAATTAAAACGAAATTGCTAAATATCCATACTGATGCATTGAACAAGGCTACAACATAAATATCCATATATAATTCAGATAAAATGTCCTGAAATTTTGAGAAAATTCAAAACATAATATGACAAACAAGAGAAAATAATAAGCATTTTTATGCCACTGGTGGAACTAACCAACAATTTGCAAGAACCACCAATTTTTTAGTCAAAATTTAGGGTCTTAACATTCATTCATTCTGAACAGGGTATTGACATGAATCAAGTGATCCGTATTCAATACGCTGATCAAATTTCCTATATATTTTTATTGTGGTGTTCTGCAATAGCGTTATACCAGGAAAACAACGATGGGAGACTTAACAAATTGTTTCAAATTACAAAACAAAAAATAACAAATTAATTGGGTCTTGGTTTAATGGTATGGAAGGATAACAAGAGACACGTTTCACCCCTCCCACGCTGCCTCGTCAATGCAAGAAGGCCATTCTTGGCAGTTGCTTCTTAGCCAGAGATGCAAAAATTAAGAGGTAAACAAAGGAACACAATCTTAAACTCCACCCAATGCAAATGAAAACACTTATGGTGTTGGTGCTTAGAGACAAGAAGATGGAATAATGTAATATGTTTGTGTCTATTAAGGATGTGAAGAGAAAGTTAAGAGATTGTTAAGGAACTTGAAATTTTGTGTGCACAACAATGAGGCCAGTCTGATGCACGTCGAGAGCCACATGGCTTGTGACTGTGATGGGGAGCACAAATGAATCCCTAGCTCTATTGCTTGAATCGTGGCCAATATTTCCTCTTCTGAAAATGAATATTGAGTGGTGGAGGTGGTAGGTAAGTTTTGGGATTTCTTCATGTTCTTGTTTGTGTAAGTCCCTGTGATGATAGTTCCTTCCTACAGATGATGTTGACATATGTTCATAGTGGTGTGCTTCTAAGTTTTTCTTATGGTATCATGTCTCAACCCTTAATGTTGGATTTTATCTCTCAGGCATGTAGTGTTTGGCATGAAGTTTTTTGGTTGGAGGATGGGATGGTATGAGAGGTTGCTCCTCTCGCTAGTTAACGATGTATTCTCTTTGTCGTCTAACGGTTCTCCTTTCGTGACATATGGCTCTCTCTCTCTCTGTATCTCTCTGCGATAGCGATTCCGAGACTATGGTTCAGCACCTATTTTTGTTCTTGATTTCTGTTCCAAACTTCTAAATAATTATAATGGTTCCATGGCTGCTAGCGCTTACCACATCAAAAGTGGAGATGTGTTTTCTCCATCTAAACGTTCACCTATCTTTAATGTAACTTTTCCTTAATATGAAATATTTTAATTTAAAAATAAAATAAAAAGTTTAAAATAAACAAATATAATATATATTATAATATATTTTAAAAAAAAACTTCTGACTTTTCTTATGATATTTCTGCTTTGAAATTTAATGCATTTCATTTAACACTGCCTGCCCAACAAATAAACTTTCAGATTCAACTTCAATTTAATTTATTTCATCTCATGCTTGTTAACCCGAGTGAATGAAATTTGGTCTCGTAAACCTTTTACTACTACATATATGGACATCGGTTTACCATTTTTACAAATTAACTCACGCGCAGTCCACTAACCCATAAAAATGTCATTTTTGCAAGGATGTAACAGAAGCTTTTGTCATATATGGCTGCAATGGAAACTCGCAAAAAGATGAGAAGTAAAGACTTTCAAGATGACTTTTCAAAACTTAGGTGTTGACAGTACCATTTGAAAAAATTCAGAAGATAAGTATTCAAAGATACAGAGACGATCGTTCACAGCTTCGAAGTTGACAGTAACATTTAATCCACACGATTTAGGTATTTTATACTTTGAATTCTTAGATACGCTAACTAATACCTTCCACTGGTATTATCTGCTATTTAACAACATATGGAAGCTCGTGCATACATACCGAATAATTTGAGATTAGGTCGTCGAAAATATTAGCATCATTTGTATATTCCAGAAATACATTCAAAGTTCTGATGAAAATTGAAGAGAAAAAATGAATGCAACAGAAAACAATAGCGATGATCTGTAGATTTTATAATTCAAAGCACACACTCTACTGAGTTCAGTGGCAATACATCAATGAACTTTATGATATGACCTGAGGGAGGCAATAAAAAGCATAAATAGAGATGATATCCACATAGAAAATTCACCTTTTCGCATTTGTCTCTCAAATGACCACCTTATTCAATTCCCTTCACCATTTTTACGAAATCGGTCTTAAGTCTTTATCACTGGAATCTGAAGATTTCACTGTTGCTCTCCTCACCATTTTCATGAACTCGGTGAATCACTGGTTTTGTATCGTAGAGCCTTTAATTGCGGTCTCGTAAACCCACAGAAGTTGCTTCAGTAGGTCTGCTCTATCCTGTGGAATGCAAGGCTGCCAGATCTGAGTTTGTGAAGCAATGTCGACCCACATGGGTAAGGTTTTTAATTTTTTAATTTATTCTTGTTATATATATTTTTTGAAATATTTCTTTGAGTGGGCAAAAATCAAGGCTTAAACATAACTGGTGATTACTTAGTAAGCATTCACATTCTCACTATGCTGTGGGATGTCTGCACTGTCCGCTTATGAGCTTTGATCATTAGAGACTATCTGTTACTGTTGTGGCCCTAATGAATAGGGCCACTCTCCTATTCATCCTCCCAAAAGGATCCTAACATCGGACTATTGGATCAGGTCTAGATACCCAGGTATACTGGATGCTACATGAACTCCGAAATTGACAGTAGCCTTTGCAAGTTCCATATGCCTATCCATTCAGATTATGTCAGTTTGATTTGGTTTTAAATTAATGTCAGCCATAGAAGGAAAACGAAAATCTAATAGGGATCTCACCAATTTTTGATGAGTCTGGGTATTTTTGAAATGCTTCACAACTCACCCAGCTTCAATAAAAGACCAATTAAAGACTACGGGAATACTTTGGATTTTGAATTTTGACCAGCGTTGCCGGGCACCAAAATTTGGAGTGTTCTAGTTTTTCCATATGATCAGAGAACTGTTAGCCGATGGAATTTCATGGGTTTCCAACTTGTCACTTGTAATATCCTTTGGGAAACATTATCCTTGGGATGTAATTCTGATACAGGGTTTTCAATAACACATGAAAGAACTGTATTTTATAACAGTGTCGCAGTACTCATCAATCTATAAAACAGGCATGTTCTTTTATTGAATGCACAAGTAGTAAACTCATCAATCTATAAAACAGGCATGTTCTTTTATTGAATGCACAAGTAGTAAAAACAAGAACTCAAACAACAGTTGATTGCACCAGGCAACACTATAAAGTAGGGCTGATTTAACGAACAAATCACAGACTTACAAAGTTCAACAGTCTCCCAGTAGGGTTATCAAAACATAGTTTTTAAGCTTGCAAACTATAGCTGTCCTTCTTGCTGCCACAAAATCATATCAGCAGGCCTTGCTGCTGCCTTGCACCCTTATTCACCCTTGCTGCCTCAGTCTCTAGTGCACCCAACCCTTGAATTTGCCCTTAAACCCTCGCTGTCTCCAGATCATGGATGTCTCCTAAAGATGTATCATTTCGTGGATGATCCCTCCACACACCGCATTGTTTCTTGGGGACACCACGACAACACTTTCGTGGTATGGCGCTCTATAGAGTTTTCCAAGTGTATACTGTCGGGTTATTTCAACCACACCGCCTGGTTCAGCTGCCCTGACGAAACTATTCTACCTGATGCCAAATGAAACGCTCACATCTTTTGGGTAACCCCTTTGAATCAATGGCCTAAATTGTTGCAATCGTCTAACATATAATCTGGTGGCTTACAAGATGACAGGTAGGCAGAGAAGGGAGTTGATTTCAGAGGGAAACGCCTTACGGCGTAATAAATAAATTATTAGTCTAAGAGGCATTCTACACTCTGGCATGGGTAGATGTCAAGTGTAAATGTTTAAACAAAATATAAATTCAACATTGATTTTACAGAAATCAAGTGGAATTGGTTTCATTGGACAGTGTAAAGTGGAATTATGTTTGGGAGAAAAAGTGAAATAATTAAAATAAATTAGTTAATTTAACGTTAGTGGATTCTAGATTTTGAATATAATATTTTACTCATTTTTTATTCGTCTCTCTAGCCGTGGATGCTAAAGATGTATAACGTTAATGTAAACATTAAAAATAAAATATGGTAGAGATGTGTAACTTAATGTAACATAATATAATGTAAACATTTTAACTAGGTGAAAAGAAAAGAAAAATAACGTTATAAAATTTAACAATAAAAATAAATAAAAAATGGCCCATGGTATTAAGAATCCACATTATTGACCCATGGTATTGGAATATAACCTACTTAAGGGGGAAATTAAACTAGTGTAGATCCATCTTAGTTTGATGTTATATTTAGATACATAATTAGTTGTAGAAAATGATGGTGTTGAATCCATGTTGAGTTTAAAGGTAAAACTTTAATATAATATATGTAATACATTCTCTTAATTTATATCCAATGTACTATTGAAATAGAGCTCTAATAGATCTAGGAGGGTATAAATTTAGAAATGAATCATTTTAACAATGAAAGTGAGCTAGAGTGATGGGAGGGGGTGACAGAAAGATTAAGTAAAATGTAATTATTGCATTATATCTAATTTTATGACTAACTTGATCCACTTTTTACTAGCTTGCCATACATATGAGTAATAGTATAATA
>APFE031624001.1:2848-37684 GCA_000404065.3 Pinus taeda
CAAAGCAGTGATCATTCACCACCAGAGCCAGGAGCCGATGTGCATATTGAAAGCCATTCACCCCCAGGAGCTGATATAGAAGTCGAGAGCAATAACAAACAAGAGAGAGGGTCTCCACCTCCTAGTAAGAAGCAGAAGAAATTAGAGCGGCAAATCGAAAAACTAAAAGAGGAGCTCATGGAAGCCAATATGTTAGAGAAAGTCATTAAAAAGGAAAATGAAATGCTCCGTACACAGAGCAAGGAAATTCAAATGAAAAATGAAAAGTTAAAAGAGCAGGTTAGTGAGCTGGAAGCGGAGCACACCGACATTTTCAAGTGGGCCACCAAGTGGTACAGCCAAAAGAAGACCCTAAAGGAAAAGTACAGAAGGATGAAGCAAGAGCTCCATGACCAAAAAGATGCCCAGGTGAAGAAGAACGTTGACACATTACTCAAGGCAGCAAAGGTACAGGCAGGAACTGAGTTTAAAGGAAGCACATCAGGGTTAGCATGAGGACATGCTAAGTCATTAAGTCGGGGAGAGATGTTGGTACCATTCTAAGACCCCTTTTTCCCTCCCAAAACATGACCATTTCCTACCTTTTTCTCATCATTCATTCCTCAAATGCCTTAGAAATTAATTAATTAATAGTTTATAGTTGTTGAATTGCATTTAAATTGATTTAGGGGTTTTGTGTTGATAAATTAGGATTTTTGACCTAAATCACTACAGGAAGTCTCAACAACCTGTAAATGGCTTATTGTGTGACATGTGGCATGACAGCCAGGTCAGAGCGAAAGGCATGGGCGAAAAGAGGAATCTACAAGCATGGACAAGCACCTATCCCGCAGTGGAAACATTCCTCCTATATGCACGATCAACGCTCAGTCAACTCTAGCATGTTGGCACAAAGGCAGCAACAGCACTCAGTTTTAGTCCATTTGATTTTTAAGTTGTTTCCTAGTTTTTAATATGCGTAAGTAGATTAGGAACATCTCTGCGTTTTTACAAAAGCAGCAACAGATGCCCATGGATAAACATCCATTTTTCAAAGGATGTAATGATGTAATTAAAAGACTAAACCGAGACATATGTTCGTTGACCCTACCTATCTACCTACCGTTTTGATATTGCAGACTGTTACGTTTTTACATTGTCACTTCAGAACAGAGATTTTGGTTTTAATATAATATCGCATTACAATCTCTGTGCATCGTTTTAATACTATGATCGTGGTGTGATTATCTCGGTGTGCCAAAGATGTGGATGGGCCCTGTGTGCATGGTATACCGACATTTCATTTACGTTTGCATTGTATTTACTTTGTGATTTTAATTTCATTTTACAGTTAAGCGTTTGAATGGTATTTGAATTCGATTTATATGTTCAGACATTTGATTGATGCTTACGTTGTGTTTATGAATGCGTTAATTAGATGTCTGTGCATGTGCTTGAACAAACCCTCATCTGGATTGTGAATTGCATCCCGTAAAGGATTCGACCCAGGGTTGTTTGTAAAACACTGATATGGACATGAGTTTTCCTTTGCATGCCTTCATTAAATATTCATGACTGTTGAATGACATTGAATAGGGGTTTCATGTTGGTGTCTCTGTAAGGAGACCAAAGCCTTTAAACATAGTTATATACAGCACGTTATGGATTGCATTTTAGCTGTTAATGGCATATGGTTTGATGCTTAGTTAAGGCTTTGATTGATAGTTTAACAATAGATTTACTCTCAGCACTGTACTTAGGAGTCATAGGTTTAAAGTAGATCCTTTATGCTTATATATTTTAGGCACACGCCTCTAAGTATACGCACCCTGGTTGACAATTAATTTAGACCAATCTAGCACCCCTAGATAGGACACTACAATAAGATATTCCTTCTTTCTCTTATGGGACCTCCCCCTCCTATAAATATCTCCTCCATGAATAACACCAGCTAACTTGGATGCAAATGGATGATAGCTAGATGTAATTTGATAGTTTCAAGTTTCTAAGAGAGGAGTCGAGGTAGAGAGTGTTATTGGATTGTGGAAGTAGTCTCATTTTCATTTTGATTTGAGAGATGGTTGAGTAGAGTTGGCTTGAGAGCTTTCTAGTATCAACCCTTTTGGACAGAAGAGAGAATCTTATGTTCCCTTAGGAGATGGTTCACAAGTAAATTCTTATGGAGACATGCTGACAGGACCCTTCAAGGAGGCTTATGACATCAGGTATCGGTTGTAAGTTTTACTTTGATTTATATGAACAAAAATCAATAGCTTGTTTCCTATATCGTGCATTAAATTGTATGTCAATAGCTTGAGGTTCCTTGACTCTTCAAGTATATTGTTTGGTCATTTTCTATTTTCTTTTGTGGTGTATCTCTACATGTTGTTTTTAGGTATGAACAACTAGAAGAACAAGAGCTGGAGCAACATGACGAGAACTTCAGCGAATGTCGGATTGAAGGTAGGTCTTCATAACACCAACTTTCTAAGGAAATTTGTCTTGGTATTGTCTGTGTAGTGACTAGACCCACTCTAGGTCTAGAGGGGTTGCCTCTGTCTGCAGAGGGAACTTACCAATGTCACAATACCTAGAAATAGAAGGAGGGGAAGAAAATCAAGAAGAAAATTTTGATAATTCTTCAGAACACAAAACACAGAAAAAAAAGAAGAGAACTACAAGCAGAATTTTAGAAAATAAAACTTCCCCTCTTCGATGGTGAGCAGGAAGAGGCAGTTGAAGCCTTGCTTATTAATATGAATAGGTACTTTTAGTTGTATGAGTATGATCATAACCTAAAGTCTCTCTTGGCGATTTTTCAACTGCAAGGGAAAGCCACTCTCTGGTGGAAAGATGTTTAATTGAATGATTCTATGATGAAAATGAAAAATAGTTTCATGATCTGAGACTGTGAGTTCTTGATTTTAATGTTCTATGTTTTCCATATGAAAATGTAAATAAACTTAAATGAAAAATTCGTAAATGCATCTAACCCCAAATGAAAATGACCTTAAGAGAAAATGTTTCCTAAACAATCCTCCTATATTAGTTACATCTAAGTTTGTGTCCCCGGCAATGGCACCAAAAATGTTGGGTGATTTAATTGTGTGTTAAATCCCTGTCATTTAATAACCTGCGTGATTCATAAACTTAGAAACAAACCAAAATATATGGGACCTCAAATGAGGCTATTGTAGGAGGTTTGTTTAGAATGGAAATGCACATTACAAATAACTTCTGAAACTAAAAAGTTTTTAGTTCAAGATGTTGCAAGCAAAGGAAGAGGCTCCCAATTCAAGAGGTCCTGTTTTTCCTTCCCCAGAATACTATTCACAGGAAGATAAACTAAGGAGTAGCAGTATGTGATGTATAGAAAGCAAGAGAAGAGGCTCCTAACTTAGGAGGTCATGGTTGTCCTTCCTCATAGTTCTATTCCGACAACATTGCCATTGCATAAACTCAAAAATAACTTGAAATGAAGAAAAGGAAATGAAGTTTAATTATTGTTCAGACCAAGTAGAAGGAAAACCTAAAGTACACTCTTGGTTTTTCCCTCATATGCTAATTAGAACTCAACTGAAATTCATTCATAAGAATAAAAAATCAAGAATTTTGAAATAACTTGAAGCTAGGAAAATAAAATGAATTTCAGTTATTATTCATATAAAATAGGAAGAGAGCCTAACTTAGACCCTTGTTTTTCCTTTCACATGCTGATAAGATTTAAACTAAAATTCATTCATTAATGATGAAAAAAATCTTCAAACCTCTAAATAATTAAATGAAAATAAAATCTATAATGAAATAAAATGTTTCTTTCATCCTTTTAGAGTGAGCTCAATTCACTTAAGAACAAAGTGACAAACTATTCCATAAATTCATATACTACATTAATACAATTTATATCTAAAATTGTAGAAAGAAAAATTTATTCCATTCCATCATACGTTAGGATACATGCTCCAAATGTCCTCCCTTTGGAATGGAGGAGGTACTTCTATTTATACAAAAACATAAGCAACTAACTCATTAATGGAGATCCACTAATCCCTCATAGATCCACAAATCCTTCATATGGTTACAACCAATATGAGACACATATTCCTTATCCATGAGATATGCTTGACCCCTATCCCAAATCTCTTTCAAATCTTCAAGAGAATTCGAATTTGAGTCTTGGATGCCACATAAGAGTTTCTTGGAACCTTCCAAATCACCTACACATGTCACCAAACTCAAGCCACTTTTAGGTATAAGCGAATATATGTTATTTTGCTAACTATTAATCATAAATTCACTTTAAATACATAAATAAATAACTTTGGAAAATGAAAATATGAACCGATATGGTAATGGAAATATAGGGTTATGTAACGATAAAGTGATTAAATGAGGTGACAAAATGAGGATAAAGGTGAAAATGGAGTGAAAGTGTATGTAAATTTGGCAACCCAACTCTTGTCTAGTAGGAGATGTTTGCATCTCCCTTACCTCCCTCTTTTTTCTCTTCCCTTTCACAATTACTTTCTTGACACTACTAAAGAAGTATTTAGTAAAATATATTTTTTCTTCTTTAATAGGTTTAATATATTCCACTTGAAAAATCATGGAAAAAAAAAAACTGGGTAAACATTTATAGGGAATTTGTTTATAGTTGTTGTTGTGATACTACCTGCATCTTCTATAGATTTATCCTTAGAAAGAGGAGTTTGAAATTCAAAACTAGGTTCTACATGTGGTTGCAGTTCTATAATTGACTATAATTGTGTGGCCTAAATTTATTCAAGCTCTAACACTTCTGTAGGAGTCTTTATTTGAATATTTTCAATTGGCATTCTTGTGACTTGAATTTCCTCTAATTTTACTTCTTGTGACTGTACTATCTTTTATTGAATAGATTCAAGTATGGAAGCCTCTAAAAAGCTTTGTTCAAATTACATGGATTCCTCTTGGATTGATTATTCATCTTGTGTATGAACCACTGAAGGTTGGTCAATCTACATGTATTTAGGTTGTTTGAACTGAAACTATTCTCTACCACTAAAATCTTTACCTATATCATACACTCATTATCTATGAAAAGCTAAGAAATCATCTTTGTTTATGTGTTCTGTAAATTTTTTAATTCTTTTGATTACTTTTTAATAATGTCTAGCCCTCTAAAACACTTTCTCAAGGGGTCAGAAAGGAAGTCTCCAAAAAACGTTCTTCAAATTGCATATATTCCTATTGGATTGATTATTCATCTTGTGGTTGAACCATAGAAAGTTGATGAATCTTCATGTCTTCAAGCTAGTTGAACTGAGATTGTTCTCTAACACAAAAATAATTACGTATATCCTAAATTCATTGCCTCTAAAAAGCTAAGAAATCATCTTTGTTGTGGTATTCCAACAACCATTTATTTCTTTTGAATACTTTTTCATAGAATTGGACCCTATAAAGCATTTTATCAAGGGGTGATCCGTCATCAGTATAAATTGTAAAACCATTTTGATTTTCGCAATGATCCTTAACAATTTTCCAGGGGTCATGTTTCTTTAATGCAATACATGTTAGATTAAGTAATTCTAAGGTTACTGTCACTTTACTTCCATGCTTTACATTTTCCAGGTGTAAATCCCCAAATTATAGTAGAAAAGGGCCAAAGCTTCTTTAGTTTGTCATGTAATGCTTTAGTAATACCTATGGAAATGATTTGATAGGTTATTTGTCTAGGAGTTTTTTTTGGGACATATTATAGAAAGATGTTAGGGGGCTCTTCACAACCATAAATTCTTATGTATGAGAAGGTCTCATCTATAAACCAACCTCTAGTAGGGAAAATGACTTCCATATATTCTTTACGGGCACTCGGTGTGGAATACAAAATAATACTTGGTGTAGAGGATTCATTATTTTTTTACAAATTTCATAGAAGCATTAATTTCCTATAGATTGGAATAGTATAAATGGATTGGTTGAAAATTAGGTTGCTAACTGCAATACATCAATTAGATAGTGTCCTAGCATAAACATCATACAAAAAAAATGTTGACATGAAGAACTTAGGTACAAACTCTAGGGGAGAATTGACGATTTTTTCAATTTTTCTCTTCAAATTATTTTATAGAATAACTCGCAATAAGAAATTTCACCTTCTCCATAACTTGATTGATCAAAGGGATTAGTCAAGTTCTCATAATTCAATCTATTCAAAAGTGCTTAAAATCTGAACTAGAGCTTAGATCTCGATGACCTAAATCCAACACAACTTGAATCGCTCAAAATCGATATCGTATGCTCTTGATACCGCATTCTGATCATTTTCCCAAACTGGTGAAAACAATTTTAAATTGGATGCAGGGTTGTTAACTAGGTAGTCTGTACATTGATTGGGCATGGTGACTGGGAAGGTTGACTATGTTTATTGGGCCAATGGTAGGCTTCAAAGAGGCCACTATGTATTGCTTCAGTGTTGCTGCATTTTGATTGGTCGAAGTGGTGTTTATGTGGTTTAATGAATGTAGCAAACGTAGGCCAATGGATTGAAGCCACGTGGCCTGCCAATAGTGCATTAAATTTTTTATATCCCTGAATAGGCATCACGGACAATCAAACATAGGCCCTATGGTATAGTAGCAAATGGCCCTACCACCATCCCACTGGGTGTTTCTGAATATGCAATGTTGCATGCTTTTATTTAACATATAACCTTATTCGTATTGCGGGACGGGGACTATAGGTAGGGGAGATGAGGGCTCTAGCTTAGCCTTGACCCATAGTTTTGGAACCATAAGTTACCAACCACTCAATCATATACGAGACAGAGTGGGTGTTCAACAGTTGCATGGTGGAAACATAGGATCAACTCACGGTAACCCTACCGCCATGGAACCACATGCCAAGTCTTAGAGGAGATTGGTATACAGGAGTGAAAATTTTTGGAACGACCTAGATTTCATGGGATGGATAGAGCCAACGACCTAGATTTCATGGGATTCCATGGGGCTTTGAAAATGGGGGTAGGAAGTTAGCCCCAACCCCGGGACGCATGGCCCCATGTGACCCTCGTTTTTAGCCACAAGGCCTTAACGAAAATTTAACCTAAGTGACAAAATGCACCTAATTCAGCACAAATTCCCATTAGCATCAGGTGGAATTATCGCTCGATGCATCATAGAAAGATAAAATTCATAGGATGGTTAGTAGTCTAATGCAATTTGTAGATTAGTTAATAGGGAAAATTTTGGGAGAGCATAACTTGTTCAATTTTTGGCCAAATTGAGCCCACCAAGAGCCAAGATAGGGGATTTTTATACTTTTGAAGCCATTGGAGACACAATATTTATATTTTGATCAATATAAATCCATGTAAACAAAAATTGGAGAACTTAATAAAAAGTCCCAACATTAGAAGTTGGACCAGGAGATGTAGACCAGGAGAGGGGTGAACTCCTTTATCATTTTTGTTGGTATGTGTTTCTGATATGTTATATTGTCTCCATTTTATACTGTTAACTAAGTTTAAAAACCATTATTGTATGTGTTTTGTAAATTAATCCATTCACCAAAATACATAAAATTCTACTTGCAATTTTTCCATCGCCTTCAAGTTTGCATAATAGATTAGTTTGGTATCAGAGCCTAAGGTTATTTTGAAGGTTTGATTTTTTTTGCAACTGTTTTCTGATTCTTTCAAGGTTGAAGCTTAAAATAGCAGAAGGAGAACTTCTGGAGCCAAGGCCTCACATTGTTTCAGGGAGAACACACATACCTCAAGCTTCGCTAGCAATGGCACATTATGAAGGTCCTGGAGGGATTTCTGAAAATGAAATAACTTTAAAAAAGTCCTTTGAAATGTCTGAAATGGTAAAATTTATTTATGAAGAAAGGAATTCAAGGTTGTAAGGAGAAATCTCAAAACCTCCAAAGGGATATAGAGGAAAAGGAGACAAGCCTCCAAATGTGAATGGAGGAGATCATGAGAAGCCACCATCTTCACCTCCACTGCCATCCTCATGTTCATCCTTATATTTTACTTCTTCTACACTTTCACAACACGTCCAAATTCTCCAAAGGGACATGGTAAAACTCCTTTGTTAATGCTTGACATAAAATTTGAATTGCCTATGTACAATGGAGAGGTAAATGCTAAGAAGTTAGGTAATTGGATTCATCAAATTGAAGCGTATTACGTGATACAAAGAATCAAGCATGGTAATGAGCCGAATTCAGTTTGATTCTCTTAGATTGGAAAGTGCAACATTTATTAGGTGGGAGACCAAAACTCAGAGGACATGAAGAAACATGATAAGGTTTTATCTTCTTGGAATGATTTTTTTGCAGAAATAAGAAGAAAATTTCATCCATTAGAATACATGGAAAAAATATGATGGATTGGAAAAAATTTAGGCAAGATAAGTGTCAAAATGTTCAAATTTATTCTTAAAAATTTAGGAATTTTTTTATTTATTTTTGATATTGATTTATCCTCTCAATACACTTTACTCAAATACATTGGAATATTCCATAGTTATTTGAGACACACAAATCTCATGTTTAGCCCTACAAAAGTAGATGAAGTTTTTGTACGTGCAACTCATTTATAGGAAAGAGGGACGAATGTTCCTCAACAGGGAAAGGGGAAATTCAAAGGAAAATGGAAGAAAAATGATTCAACCAAAAAGGAGGGAGAAAAAATAACATGTAAACATTGTTCAAAAGAAGGCCATGATGAAGACCACTACTGGAAATTTCATCCTGAAATGAGACCCAAAATTTTTAACAAGAAAGGGAAACAAAATACTATTGCAACTACACAACATGATTTGGAATCCAATTCTGGAGCTGAAACAAAGATCACAACCATGGGATTTAAAGGTAAGGACTCTATGTCAAGTACTAGTTCTTCAAGTAGCCTCAATGAAACTCAACATGAAAAACAAAGATTAGAGTTTTCCACATTAGAGTCATTTTATAGTATACCACGATAGATACATTGTTTGATATTGGATCACAAGAAAACCCTATTCTAAAAGACATTGTTAAGAAATTGAATTTGGAAACCACTCCTCATCCTAAACCTTACACTTTAGGTTGGTTATGTGACAATGCAAATTGTGTGTGACCAAAAGATGTGAACTGAGATTTGCCATCATTGCAAACTTTATAGATGACGTAGAGCTTGATGTTATTCCACTCTATATATGTGGTATTGTTTTTGGAATCCCATATCTATATGATAGAAGAGCCATATTTCATCATCGTGAGCATAAATATCACTTGTTTAAATATGGGTTTGAGTACATTGTTAGAGCATATAGCAAGAAGTTGAACTTATCAATTGTGAATGCTGGACAAATGAAGAGGCTTACTAATTCTAGTAAGAAATTTGTACTCTTGATTATCATACCCAAAGAGAATGTTGAAAATTAAGCCTTCCAAGGATGTGATGGAAGATTAAAATATGATTTGTTTACGGTTGTTGACAACTATGATGAGATGTTTCAGGAACCGAAAGGATTTCATCCTAAAAGAGGAATCCAACATGAGATCCAATTGCAACAAGATTGTCCTCTTCCAAACATTGGAATATACAAGATGTTAGTTATGGAGAATGCATAAATAAAGAAATAAATCCAAGAGTTGTTTGATAAAGGGGCCATGAGATTAAGCACATCGCCTTGCGGATCATCAATTGTTTTAGTACCAAAAAGAGATGTTACATGGCACATGTGTGTGGATTTCAGAGACTTGAACAAGATTATGGTAAAGAATTGTTATCCTCTTCTTTGAATTGATGATTTACTTGATCAGTTGAAATATGTTCCGTATTTTTCTAAGTTGGACTTGAGAAGTGGCTATCATTAGATTAGGATTGCTAAAGGAGACATATGGAAGACAACTTTCAAAACAAAGCAAGGTTTGTTTGAATGTTTAGTTATGTCATTTGGCTTTGTAATGCTCCTACAATATTCATGAGAGTTATGAATGATATTTTGAGGTCTTTTATTGATGACTTTGGGGTTGTCTACTTAGATGACATATTGATATTCAGTAAAACTTGTGAAGAACATTTCAGGCATGTTAGGCAAGCCTTAGATGTCTGTAAGAAAGAAAAGTTGTTTTTTAAGATGTTTGTATTTGGGACATACTGTTAGAGGGGGTGAATTGAAGATAGAACCCTCAAAGGTCAAAGTCATTGTAGATTGACCTAAGCCAATAATGTAACTGAGGTTAACATCTTTTTGGGGGCAACCCAATATTGGAGAAAGTCCATTTCTAACTTTTCTTGAATTGTAACTCCATTACATGGCTTGACAAGTGTGAAACAAGTTTTCTAGTGGAGAGTATAGCAAAAGAAAGCCTTCGATGCATTGAAGGAGAGAATTAGTACAACTCTAGTCGGTGTACTTCCTTATTTAAGACAACCATTTGAGATTCAAACAAATGCAAGTGACTATGCCATGGGAGTGGTCTCGATGCAACATGGTAAGCCCATATGTTATCATTCTAAAACTTTTAATGGCACAGTAGTTAACTATCCTACCTATGACAAGGAATTGTATGAATTGGTGCAATGTGTGAAAAAATCGGAACATTATTTGATGGGAAAAGAAATTATCATTCACATTGATCGTCAACCATTGCAATACTTGCAATCACAAACCAACCTACAACAAGCGAGGCATTTCAGATGGATGGGCTTCTTGCAGAAATTTCAATTGGTGATAAGGTATAATACAAGTATCTATCACAAGGTTTCTAATATTCTTTCTATACCAATTTTTAGTGCTTCAATTATTCTTAAGAATAATTCAATCATGCATGAGAGCTATGTTGAACAATATGCTTTAGGTGACGATTTCAAAGATGTATATGCAACTTTGTGTCAAGGAAACCAAGTAGAGGAATTAGACTACCATCTTCATGATAAACTTTTGTATCATCCTGGCAAGTTATGCATTCCACAGGGTGAAAGAGTCAACATCATAAGGGAAGCACAAACTTCTCTTATTGTTGGCCATTTTG
This sequence comes from Pinus taeda, assembly GCA_000404065.3. NCBI lineage: Eukaryota > Viridiplantae > Streptophyta > Pinopsida > Pinales > Pinaceae > Pinus > Pinus taeda. Next base: position 13,841 of record APFE031624001.1, read on the forward strand.
GTGTAGGAAAGACAGTGGATCAATTACAAAGGTATTTTTTTTGGCCTTGAATGAATGAAAGCATGTCACGATATGCAAAATAATGTTATTTATGTGCCACAAGTAAGCCTAGCAATAGAAACTGAGGATTGTGCACTCCACTTCTAGTTCCTCCCCATCCTTGGGAAAGTCTTTTTATTTACTTTGTAGGAGGACTTCTTGTTTCTAAGAAAACTCATGATTATATTTATGTTGTGGTCGATTGTTTTAGAAACATGTGTATTTTGATGCCATGTAAGAAGCATTTTACACCTGAAGAAACTACACAAATGTTCTTTCAAAATGTATAGGTACATTTTGGGTTTACCCAAATATAATATTTTTTAGCACAACATTCCATCCACAAACTGATGTTCAAACATAAGTGGTGAACCTAACAGTAGTACATCTTCTTCGTGGTTACTTTTGAAAACATCCTAAGCTTTGGGATGAACACTTTCAGTACATTCATCATTCTTACAACCAGGAAAAGCATTCATCAACTCAAACATCTCAATTTGAGGCATGCTTTGGATACTTACCAAAATCTCCTTTAGATTTTATCTTTGGCAAAGATGTTTCTATTGGTGGTCATAGTGACATTGATAAGGCAACGTGATTTATTGAATAAGTTCTATTGGTGCATCAAATGGTTCAAGAAAAGTTGGAAAAGAGCCAAGCCAAGTTCAAAAAAAAGCATGATAAGCATCGTGTTGACCACAATTTTTAGGTTGGAGATGAAGTTCGGATTTACATTAAAAATGATAGGCTTAAAGGAGAAGGTAAAAAATTAAAAAGAATAAGGTATGTACCTTTTAATATTCTAGAAAAGATTGGTAATAATGCCTTCCAGTTGAATTTGCCTCCATATATGCAAATGTATTAAATTGTTAAGGCTGGGAATTTGAGATTATATGAACCTCCTTTGATTTGTGATCAAGGAGAAAATGTTTAGATTCCTTCAATAGAAGATTTATGTCTTGAATTTCTTGAAGAATTGTAGCAAGACACTATCCTTGATAGAAAAACAAGAACTTCAAAACAAGGCAATGTGGAGTACCTTTGATGTGGGAATCAAAGGCACAAATACTATAAAATCCAAATGGATTGATATTCGAAGGGTGAGGGAACTGTACTATTACACAGTAATTTATCACTACCTTCACTCCTATTCCTTCTACTGTGTCATGTGTCCAAGTCAAACATGCTCATGTTGAAAAAATGCTCTCTTATGCTGCCAATTGACCCACTTTTCCTAAGTTATCTTCCTCACCATGACTATGGAATTAATATACGCACTGAAGAGCAATCATAAACAGTCTAGCCGTGCTGCCAGCATGGAAGTACATCTAATTCCTGCGATGGTCCAATTTAATGCTCCAGTAAGAGGTTACTTGTGATCATTAGTAGTGACCTGACTGGCTACACTGCTCACTAGAGATGTCAGCGCTAAGGCTCAGTTATGTACTCGCGATGATCCAGATTGGGCAAATTTGTTCCAAGAGTTGTCCTTCTGGATGACTCCAAACCTAATTGTTGGCATAGTTTGTGTTTCCCTTCCTTTCCCGGCATGGAAGTTCTGTCAATTGTGCTACCTTCCTTGGGGATAAGCCCTCTCTTCCACCTTTCATGGAGACTCCTTCTCATATTTAAACACTCACCTTTTCTATGATCAGCTAGTTGGTAAATTCTTGGATTGAGCAGTGTTGTTAGTGCTTTTGGTTTTGGTAGATAAATGGTGTGAGTGTACAAGTGTGAGAGTGTTGATAGCTTGTGGAAGGTTGTGAGGGGCCCTTAATTTTATTTAAATATTATGAGTGAGAGAGAGACTTTGCATGTTGGGAGATCCATCTTCAAAGGGTGAATGCTTGAAGAACATGTTGGCTGGATTCCTCTGAGGAGGCTTGTGAGGTCAAGACTTTGGTTGTAAGCTTGCTCTTATTTCATTATTAATACAATCAATGATGTTTTCCTATGTCTTGTATGTAATGTACTTGATAGCTCATGACTTCTTGACTTTGTGAGTAAATAGGTCATTGTTGTTTTTCGGTTACGTGCTTTGTTGTATTTCCTTTGCATTGTTTCAAGTTGATCGCTCATTGAGGAGAAGAAAGCGAAAGCTGGAGTAGTGCAACTGAACTCCATTGACCATCGGTTGAGGTAGGCCTCCAAATATGATTGTTTAAGGAAAGTTATTGTTGATCTATCCTTCTTTGTGACTAGACCACTCTAGGGCTAGAGGGGTTGCCTTTGTCCACAGAGGGAACGCTTTTCTTCATCACAAATTGGTGACTCCGTTGGGGAGTTTATCCTATGTTCTTCTCTTTGCTCTTGTTTTGATTTTGATTTGGTCTCTCTTTATTTTTGGGGATTAATTAGAAGTCTTCTGGGTCACCTAAATTGATTTGCGAGGTCCCTCTATTATCTGTTAGATTGGCTGGTTTTTGTTTGGGAGTTTTTGTATCATTTGCTATTGTTTTTTACATCATCGCAGAACTTAGTCTAATAGTCGCACTGACATCACAATCACTCTTTTGTAAAATCTTGTGCATCGCTCAATAACATCACATAGTCGCGACGATCTTGGAAATCGGATCATTTCCGGAAAGACGTGTACTTCCGTGCTGACAGCACCTTGTTGCTACAGCTACCTGCTTATCAGCGCTAGTTTCTGGTGTTGTACTCGCAACGATACCTGTAGAATTGATTTCCTTAATTCTACCTCCTGACTTTGCCAGTCCTCTTGATCCCTTGCCTTTTTTGCTTGCTCAGTGATTTGTTTCTCCCTTTTTATGGTGAATGCACTCTTTCTTTGGTTTTGTTGAATGAATCTTATATTTTTGTCTGTTTGACCTAGTTCATTATTTCAAGTTCCTTGAATCAACTGTCTTGGTTACTGGTTGCTGAAGATTCGGTTACAGCTTTCTTATTGGTTTGATTGAGCCTTCCCCATTCTTTGTTTCTGGTTGATTTTTAGTGGTAGTTATTGAACCAATCTTTGGTATTGATTGGATTTCTTTTCACTACTGAACATAAATCACGATTGTTTGGATCAACAGGTTATTTCACACTTGTTTGTTTCTTTTTTGAATTTAAAATATCGAAAAATCAAAAGGTTGTATTCATTTAGTCTGCGAAAGTGAAAGTGAATTTGCATTGCAAGGTTGCATATTGAAAAGTGAATGATAAAATCTCTCATTAGTAGTACCCATGCACTGTAGGAATTGATGTTTGTATGCATTGTATGATTGCATTCACTCAAGATTGGTTTTCTTGGTTTGGGAATGATCCATCTACCCTCTTGTAGATAGGCATTCATTGAAGCAAAAGGATATTTCATTCATTTTAGCTGCATCCTAAGTTTTGTTGTATACATATGGTAGGGCCTGAAAACTGAAACATAATTCAAGATCAACCTTAAATGAACTAAATAAATCTAACAACACATTGGAACATAACGCTCATAATTTAGAGATCTAGGCTAGAGACGTGTTTTGGCGTCGTTAAACCTAGTCACTATTGTTTTCACTCAAGCATGGGTGATTCCTCCTTATGTGACTCAATAGCGGTCTAGTACGGGATTGTGCTCCCATGTACCATCGAGTATATGTTAGGAGACCCCACTAGGTTTGTCATCCTTTATCCTTAGGAAGCCATGTCTACCACCTTGCAAACCGTAATGCTCCAAACACATTGTTAGAGAAGATTGACTACTATATGGAAAGTTATTAGTTTTCATATGACTACCAAGGTGTATATGCAGTTTATGGGTTGTTTGGTAAACCTTTTGCATAGTTCTCCAAACTAGTCACTTTCATTCCTTTTCGGACTCCTTAAAAGAAAAGGTCCATCTAAGCACTTGTCACTTCAAGCTCATTAAATATTTGAAGGTGACTAGAGTCATCTTTTGGTCCTTTTCTCGACTCTTTAAATATGAAAAGGTCAAGTTTTGTTCCCGCATCTTAAAATTTATTTGGCCACGTCCACATTTACCTGGTTAGATCTTGTTTGTGTTTAGTCTGAGTAGGGTTCTTTCTCGTTAGTTTTCCTAGGATTTTGAAGTGAATCATCCTGGCGGAATCATCGATCCCATCTGCCGTTCCAAGTGACCAAGCATCTCCATCCTTTGTCGCTCCCAAGGTTCCAGTTGTTAGTGATAGTCTCCCTGTTATCCCGAGTATCCAACGGCTTAACTCTCGCGCCCTAGAGGATGAGTCTTATGATATTAATTGGAATCCTATTTGGGAGCCTTCCAAGGAAGACTTTCCCACTACTCCTCCTAGTGTTTCGGTCCCGATGTCTTCCTATGACATGGATGAGATGAATCCCATCTCTGGTGAAGAATCCTTTGTGTCAGAAAGTGAAATTCCTATTCCTACGAAAACAACAAATTCACCTTTCCATGTTACTTCCCTTGGTGTCACATTGCCTCTAAGGTATAATGCTTTGGCGGACATTGGTTCAAGGTCTCCCCTTTCGAGTTCCATATGGTCTCGTACCATCCCTCGGACTTCGGAGACATTCACCCCTCAAATTCACAATGTTTCCATCACATCTGTTCTGACCATGCCAACTATTTGTGTGGCTTCTTCAGCCCCTGTTGTCAGTGCTGCCACTTCCTCTTCAGTGGTTACTACTATTGTCAGGCCTTCCACTGGTGCTACCTATAGTGGCCCAACAGCAGAAGTTGTTGATCCCGCACTAAGTGCCCCACCTTCTTCTTGTTCCATTCCATCAGGGGGGGCATATGATCAATATGTAGAATCTCTTCGAAATCCAGATCCTCAAAATCCATTTAATTATTATGATTCTCATGGAGCTCATATATATTACCCAGGACCCATGCCATCTCAACCCGTGGTTGAGGTCATGGTCCTGTTGTCCATTTCTTGGGGTACCACCACTTATCATGGTGACCAAGCACCACCTACAAATTTTCAAGGGCAATCTTATCAAGGTCAGTCGTCTTACAGACAACCTTATCTAGGGGCAACCTGGAGGCCCACAAGGACAACCCTTTCAGGGACAACCTTCAACCTTTGGTCGTTCTTCCTTTACCTATTTCGGGTAGCCTTCTGGTAACCCGGGACAACCTTACATTCAACAAGGTCAACCCGGTGTCCAGCAAGGCTACTCTTTTGGGAAAGTTGGTCAGCCTTACATTCAGCAAGGCCAACCCATTATCTAGCCTAGTCAACTAACTGGGCAAAGTGGTCAGCCTCAAAATCAACCAGGCCAACCAACTGTCCAGTCTGCTTAGCCATACAGCTAGTCAGGACAACGATTAGTTGTGCAAGGACAACCTACTACCTAGTAAGATTAACCTTCTGGGCAAGTGAGTCAACCTCAATCTCAGCTAGGTCAACCTTCTAGATAGATGGCTCATCCTTAGTTTTCTCAAGGACATCCATCTAGGCCTGCTCAACTGGGCACTCAAATGATGGTTTCTTCTCAAGCGCCACCTAGGTTTTAGCCCCAGTCTGGGCTCCAGGCCCAATCCGGTCCTCAAATTTAGGTGGGATCTTAATCACAGCCTACTTGTCAAACCCAACCTGGCTACCAGGGCCAATTTGGAGCCCAACCACCTTATCGTACCCAGCAATCCCAAGGACAAGCCCAATTTTCCCCATATCAAAATTATCAACAAATGCAGGTAAATCCTTACCAGAATTTCCAGCAACCTTATGTTGCTCCTGCAGGCCAAGTTGGTCATGAGTGGAATGCTGGGGGGCAAGTCCAAGGTCAACCGTCTAGTTATAGCTATAACCCCTATGGGAAAAGCTCCTACGAACACAAACCTTATCGGCCAAGTCCGTCCAGACAAAACCAATTGGGGCAACAAACAACTAGGTGGAACTCTAGTACTACCTCCTACCTACGGCCGCAAATGTCCTTTAATCCCCAGTTACCCTTTTTAGCGACCTTGGAATTATTGGACGTGTCCAAACTGAGAAATGATCCCATTCTTCATAATCCGTATTGGCCCCCGGTTCCAACCAAAATTCAAAGTGATTGTCCCAAGTTTGATGGTAAAGCTGGAGAAGATCCCCAGGCTCATGTTATGATGTATCATCTATGGTGTTCGTCAAACTCATGGCTTGATGATTCAATCCGACTTCACCTTTTTCAACAGACTCTCATTGTCTCTGCTGCTAAGTGGTATATTGAGTTAGCTCACGGATCTTTTCAAGACATTAACTCATTAGCTATGGCATTCTTAACTCATTTTTAGTTACCGATTCACTATGAAAAGAGCACACATCTCCTGACATCCTTAAAATAGACTACGGCCACACATATCTCCGATCATATTCATGAATGGGGATAACATCACTGTTTGATTAAGTTTTGGATTCCCGATTAGCTTCTGACTGACTAGTTTACAACCTCATTTCTCAGTCCAATAGCTCGAGACATCGCTATGGGGGCATGTGTCACTAAAGAGCAAGCTATCCCGTGTGCTCAATACCTTGACTTGGTTTACTCCCAGTCTAGTACATTATATGATTATTTTCCTGGTGCTCCGAGGCCCGGAACTTCTAAAGCCCCACCAACACCATCTGTTGACAGTGTCATCGGTTCTATCAATCCACCCTCTAAGAAATCTTCCTTGAACCTTGGGAAGCAAAAATCGAATGCTTCAAATGAAAATAATTCTCAGGCTGTATCCAATACTCGTAATACTTCTGAGGTGAATGCCATCTAGTGCACCATGACACACAAAGCCTCAAAAAGGAAAAATAAGGGAAAAAGAAAGAATAAAGCTGAACAGCCGACGCAGGATTCTCCTAAACCTCCACCGGAGGAAGGTGCCAAACGCAAGCCTAAGTATCCTTGCCTTATCTGTGATGAGGATCACTATACTAAAGGCTTCCCAAGGTGGTCCGAAGTTAGTCGTTTGCTAAAAGGTGCCCCTGGAACTCCTGCCATGCTGAAAGAACCTTTTCCCTCGCAACAAACTCAAGTGGTGGCTGACTCATCTCAATCCTCTTCTTCCTTTAGTTCTCAGGTATTTATGGCTGGGACAATTCCCGTCCACATTAGTACTTAGGAAAAAGAGTATTCGTCGCCTGCTGGGAAGGAGTGCGAGGTACCCTCTAGTGCTCCTCCATCCAGTTCTGGTCCCCTTCATATTGAGTGACTCAGCACTGAAATGGTCATACGACCTCCTCCTAAAGGTATACTCCATAAATCTTCGTACAGCCCCAATGCTCATGCTACTCAACACTATAGCATCATTGAGGTCTTAGCCGAGGCTCTGTCAGCTATGTCTGCATTAGAAGTTATCTAGAGCTGCCCCTCTTGGAGGAAGTTTTGCTATTGGCCATCAGTGGCATTAACCCAGCCAACTAAGATTTGATTACTTTTGACCTGGAGAGGCATATACCAAGGATGCCTCACCAAATCGCCTTCCTTATTCAGGTCATCATCAATTCCAAAATGATTCATCATACCATCATTGATGAAGGTGCTTCTACTTGCATAATGTCTGTTGCTTGTTGGAAGACTATTGGTTCTCCGACTCTGAGCCAGTCTCCTACGACCTTGGAAGCCTTTGATGGGAGAGAGTCTCATCCTTATGGTATCCTGCAATGCTTGCCCATTACATTGTAGGGGAAGATGGTTTAAGCACAGGTCGAAGTTTTGGATGAAAATTTAGATTACAACCTCCTTTTAGGATGAAGTTGGACATATGCCATGTGAGCCATGGCCTCATCTCTATTTTGTGTCATTTGTTTCCCTCATCAGGGAAAGATCATCATTGTAGACCAGCTCTCCTTCTTCGCCTCTTCCTTCAATGGAAATGTGCCTTTCATGGAGCATACCTTAGTTCCTCTTGAGAGTGTGGGTGTTGGACTGTTTAAAGATCCTGCCCTTATGGGTGTTTTTTCACTCCCACCTCCCAACATCGCCCCCATTAATATGATTTATGTTCACTCTGATCCATGGGTTCTTCCTCCTATTGGTTAGATAGAATCCTGGGGTGATGAAATGCCGTTGAGTCCTGCCGAGCTCAACTATGTCGAAATTGTTTCTGCATTGGCTCCATCCTCTGAACCTGCTCCTCTGAGCAAAGCTCTCGACTCGTAAATGTAGCCCCCTTGGTTTGGAGATAGCGCTTCTTCAAACCCGCTACAGGAACTTTTTCCTTTTGATGAAGTGATCATCGAGATTATGTCTTTCGAAGAACCCCCTTGGCCTGCTCATCGTCATCGTTCCTCGTTTCTCCCTACCCATCGGGAAATGCTTGCATGTCTTGAGTGATTTGCTTCTTGTTTTCCTTTTCAACTTCTTCAGACACCTATTTAGATCTATCAAGTGTCTTCTAGAGGAAATATGAGGAACATCACACAAACTCAACCAATTGACATCTCTGTTAAAGCAGGGATCGTCGAGCACATCCATATTGGAGTCACTTGTACTCCAGACGAGGATCAGCTCTATACAGGTATTTTTCGTGAATTTCATGATGTGTTTTCCTGGTCTTATGAAGAGATGCCCGGCATCGATCCTAGCATTGTGGTGCATGAGATACCTACCTATCTAGGTGCTAAATCTGTTCAACAGTTTCTATGCCCCGTGCACCCCCGAAAGGCTGCAGCTATTAAGGCAGAAGTTGAAAAGCTTCTTAAGGCTGATTTTATTTACCCCATCCCACTCACAGATTGGGTCTCTAATATTGTCCCTGTCACTAAAAAACAGGGCACTATCAGCATATGTGTTGATTACCGTGATATGAATCGAGCTTGTCCCAAAGATAACTTCCCTACACCCCTCATTGACCAACTCATTGATGAATGTGCCAGGACTGAAATATACTCATTCATGGATGGATTTTTTGGTTATAACCGGATTAATATCGCCCCTGCCGATCAACACATGATCCAAGTGGATATTGGTGGCCACCCGCTAATTCGACTTGGATCCCCTCTAAGTGCTTCGTGCAGTTTTTTTCAGTTTCCTTAATTATAGCACAATTTACTATTTTTAGCAGTTTTTCGGGTCCTAAACTTCCGGAGCCATTTTGAGGCCCTAAACGACGTTTTTTGGGAAATCTACCGCCAGCGATTTTTCGTGACTAAAAATCGTCTTTTCCGTCGTAGTCCTCGGAGAGATCTTTCCAACGGGCTATCATGCGCGTCAAACGGAGATAAGACGACCAATTCGCGACCCCGGGAAGTTGATGTACCAACTTACCCAAAAACGGGGCCCACAATTTGGCGTTTCATCTTCCAGGGTTAGGTTTTGGAATGTGAAGGGTTTTTCCATTGTTTCTCAACAATAAATAGGCCTTCGAGCCTCATTGTAACACAGTTCAGAGGCAAGTAGCCACACATCTCTTCTCAGAGATAAGCTACCATCGCCCTAGCTGGTTTATTTCTATTTCCGGTTGTAAGCATATTTCAGTATTTTCCATTAATGAAATGAAGTATTATTTCCGCTGCATCTTTGTGTATATGGTTATCTCTGTATTTTATTGCGTTCCTGTTTAAATCTGGATCAACACAATACCACCTTTATCTGTCTGTGGGGCACTTTCACTTATAAGAAACTCCCTTTCGGCTTAAAGAATGCCAGTGCCACCTTCCAATGTGCAATGTCTTATGTGTTTCATGATATTCGACACATTGTGCAACCTTACCTAGATGACCTACCGTCTCATTCGATAAAATGCCAAGACCATTGTACCCACATTTTCAAAATTTTTCTCCATTGTAGACACTATCGTATCCGGCTCAATCCGCATAAGTGTGTCTTCTGTGTTGAGTCTGGCAGACTTCTCAGGTTCATTATCTCTCGAGAGGGTATCTATTTGGATCCTCTTAAAGTCGAAGCAATCCTGAATCTTCCTTCCCCTGCTTCTTTGTAGAAATTGCAGAGTTTGCAGGGAAAATCAAATTTTCTACAACGATTTATTTTGAATTATGCTGAAGTGGCTAAAGGCTATGGTCGTTGAAACGTGACACCCCTTTTCATTGTGATACCGTTGCCAAAAAGTAATTCGAGTGCCTCAAGGCTCTCCTTGTTTCTGGTCCCTTGTTACGTCCCCCTGATTATCACCGGGTCTACACTTTTTACTTAGCCACTGCTGATACCACCATCGGCATGGTTCTAGTTCAAGACTATGATGATGGTACTGAGCATGTCGTTCCTTATCTCAACTGCAATTTACTTGATACGAAAACTCACTATGCCCATGTTGAGAAGTTGGCATTGGCCATTGTTTGTGCCGTCCAACATTTCCGTCATTATATAATATTGCGTACCGCGACAGTGATTTCTAATTGCAACCCAATGACATACATTTTGTCACGTCAGTTACTGGGGGGAAAATAGTCAAAGTGGATTGTCATCCTCCAATAGTTCGACTTGGAGTTCACCACTGCCAAGTCCAAGAAGTCCCCCATCTTTGCTCAGTTGCTTTTCTCTCTGCCATCTGTTACCGTACAGTCTTGGTTAGAGGACCATATTCCGAATGAAACTCTGTTCTTGATTAGCACCCTCGATCCTTGGTACGGGGATATTATTGTCTATCTTCAGACGTCCTCTTTTAATCTCGATTTGTCCAAGGATGCTCAGCGATGGATTCGCCACCAATCTCTACCTTATCGCATTATTATGGACACCTTGTACCGACTCAGCACCAACTCAGTCCTCCGCCGATGTTTAACACTCGAGGAAGCCGAATGAGTTCTAAATGACTGCCATTCTGGCACCTGTGGTGGTCACATGTCCAGATATGCCATTACTCAGAAGATTCTTCGTGCTAGTTATTTTTGTCCCTCCATCTTCAAGGATTGCATTCTTGCCATCCTCTCTTGTCATGAGTGCCAAATCTACCAATGGAAAATGCACGTGGCTCCCACTCCATTGCACCCTGTTGTTATCGTCGGCCCTTTTGCCAAATGGGGTATTGACTATATGACCTGTAACCCTCACTCAGCCAGGGGGCATGGGTATATCATTGTTGTCATTGATTATTTCACAAAATGGGCCGAGGCGATGCCTACGCTATCTAAGGACGGTCAAAGAACCGCGCAATTTTTGTTCAATCATGTTATTTCATGATTCGGAGTCCCTCAGGCTATCATCGCCGATCACAGTAAGCACTTTCGTAATCATATGCTGACTTAGTTAATAATCCAGTTGGGCCTGCGGCATGATAGTTCGACACCGTACTATCCTCAGGCCAATGGCCAAGTGGAAGCTGTCAACAAAGTTCTAGTTACAATGCTTCAACGCACCATTGGCATGCACAAGTACAACCGACATTTGATGTTTTTCTCCACCTTATGGTCCTACTGAACTTCAATGAAGGATGCCACTCGGTTCACCCTATTCCAATTGGTGTATGGTTTGGAGGCTACCCTTCCAATTGAGTGTGAGATCCCTTCTTTGAAATTAGCTGTCGAATTACTCCCCAACACTACTCCTGTAGAAGAACGCCTTCTCTACCTAGAACGACTAGACGAGAACCATTGACTAGCCTCTCTAGCTATTGAAGCATAGAAGAAGAGAGTGAAAACTCACTAGGATTATATTATCCATCCTCGTTCAGTTGTTGAAGGCGATTTAGTCCCGATTTATGATCAAGCGAATGATAAGCTGGGGGTAGGAAAATTCAAGCCCATGTGGTACGGGCCTTAGATTGTAAAGTGAGTTTTGCAAAAAGGGTCCTACGAGCTGATTGATTATGAAGGAAACCCTCTAGATAAGCTCCGGAATGGGCTTTATCTAAGAAAATATTACGCATGAACCCCATGCACTCTAATTTTTACATACGTGTGTTCTTAGCAGATGTGTTGTTTGTGTGTGTGCGTTTTCATGTTTTTGGATTGGTGTGTAGGCATAATTGCCGCTTATTGTGTCTTTTTGCTTCGTATGTAGATGTCTCGTACACCTGACATTGGTTTCGCTGATGGTGCCTGCCATAGTACACGCAACATGTCTTCTACAGCATCGATGATCTACGATCCTCACGGTGAGTTAGTGGACCTTCAAGCTGTTTTTCTAGGTTGTACCACAAACAATCTCACTGAATATAGTGTTGTTATTGAATTACTGACCGAGGCTATTAACCTGAGCATTCATACATTGGTTGTGAATTTGGACTCTCAGCTTGTTGTCCACCAGCTTAATCGGCATTATTCCGTCAGAGATCATCAGATTTTAAGGTTGTATTTACGTGTTAAATTGTTATAAAGGAATTTTGATTTTATCACATATCAACACATCCCAGGATGATTAAACACGTTAACTAATGCATTAGGTAACCATGTATTAGATAGACATTTGCATAACATGTAATCAAAACAGCATACAAAAGCATTCAAAACACAATAATGAACCATAGGAATATGTATATATATGTATATCTCGTGTGGTGCACCGAGGTGCTCAAAAAATGAATGTGTATGTCCAAATAGAGTTTGTGTTCTCCATACATCCGAGACACATGTCTCTCAAAAAATCAGCAAGATAAAACCTAGGTGTCTACTGTGGTGGGTTATGCTCCCTTTAGCACACCACCACTCGTGCAACTAGTCTCAATAATCAATACACCCTAGGAATCACCCCTACTGTATGAATCTGGAACTCTATGGGGACCTCCTCGATCCCCATGTAATCAGGGATCCCTGCCGTCAGACCCTCGAGATTTTCGGCCATTGTCTCTATCGAATCACCAGTTGGAGGAGCCAAGGCTACCTCTCTTATACCCTATGGGTCCCTCCACGCCTCTGGAGCTAGTCCGATGGGTCTCACTGGTCCCACATCTATAAATACCATAGAGTACCTCACTAGGACGTATCATGAAAAAATCCAAAAAACATCATTAAAGATAAAATACAAAAATAGCATGATCAAGTACTTTACCGCCATCATCCCACTACTTGCTAGGGGGTAGCTGCATATTGGGATCTATACGAAAGTCCATCCTAGCATATGGCCAGTCCGCAACAAAGATCGTTTCGTGATCGAACCACTCATGGAACATTGTCCCACATGACAATGGGCGTCCGCCACCTCGTCGTGGCATAACATGGGCCCACCATGTGATCCTGGGCTCTCGCTGTCTAGGCACATCCAAGACCATATATTGCAACTGCAGTGCTAGCACCTTTTCCAACATGAGCGGGATCAAGATGGATCCATAGCCAAACTGTTTCGTCTCTCCTCGATGACAGTTGTTAAGTTGTCTCTTCATATTAGCCGTCACTATTTCCACCCAGTTGAACATGGTTGGATTAAGGCATTCGAGAGCCAACCGTAGATGGGTCTGTGATGCCTCGTGTTGGTCTTGGGAGCCCACTACCCTTGTTACCATAAATAGAACTAAAGGAAGAACCATGTCTTCCACCGTCAGAATTACCACCTTCTCGCTCTTTGTTTTGCGTGCCCGAGGGCACACTCATGCCATTATCATCTCTAGTGATTCGCCCCCAAGACGTTGGCCCTCTAGGATTGGCCTCTCACCAGGACGGGACAATCTGGTTAAAAAATAGATGTTTGTTGCATCGAACGCGATGTATCGGCCTCAGGTTATGATTTTTTAGTCTGTTGGGTTCCATGCACGGATTATTAGCTCTAGCAAATCGGGTTGGGCCCGAAGGTGCGGAGTAAGGAAGAATTTTAGCAATCCACATGCATGTAGAGCATTTCGTCACCCAACATCAGCAAAAGCTTCCTCATCGTTAACATTGTGAGTCTGTTCTTGCCAAATGAAGGACATGATGCCCTGCATGACGATAATAAATGAGTTAGAGCTTCGTTTATAAATTTCAACTCATAATTTGTATAAAAAAATAATTTTGTGTCGTCATCACGACTGTTTTTAAAATAGTCCCGATGGTGTGAAGTTTGCAGTTCAATTTTCCCACGGTCATCGCGAGAATACATCATATTCTGACGATGATCGGAAAACGTTACGTGTAGGTCGCGCTCGGTCATCGCGGACCTGAGTGGCGGACTCCAATTCAGAAGCCCATTCAAACTTACATATCTAACGTTCAAATGCATGAAAAACTATTGAAATGAAGCGCAGGAGGAGGTCTACTTACCTGGTAGAAGTTTCATGACAAACCGTCAACAAATGAGGTTGGAATCACCTTGAGAAATTAGCTCTGGTTGGTGCTCCAAATACTCCAATGTTAAATTGAACAGTGCAAATGGTAAAAATAAAATGGATTACCCCCCTTTTTATAGTAATTTTTTGAAATGTTAAAAAATTGCACTTTATAATATGGGTATTTACCATTTTTATTGCATGGTTAATTGGATTTTGGGTTTCTAATTATGTTTTCTCATATATTAATTATTTATGTCGAATTGGTTTTACGTTTGACGTGTTTTGTGCAGAACTACAATTCATGGAATCACATGTGTGCTTGGTCCATAAAGTCATCTTTAGCGCTCTTTTCCAACTTAAAAGTAAAAAAGATAGCCGAGTTGTCCCTTTCAACTCGTTAAATGAAATGAGAGGAGATATGCTTTAAGCTCTTTTCCGACCATGTAAATGTGAAAAGATTGCCAAGATTTTTTCCTTTTAGGCTCGTTGTTGGTTACGCAACGATGTGGTTTTGATCACTTTTCTAGTTTTTCGGGTCAAGATCACTAATCACGAAACGTATTCCTTAATCGTAATGGTCAAGCAGCTCTCTCGAGTATCGTTTTATACCTTTTGGGGCTTAAGAGACAAATTTACAAAAAAGGACCCCCTTGGAGTTTTCTTTTCCATGTCTTTTTCAAACTCCCTAAACATGAAAAGGACTCCAAGTTTTGCCTATGTTAGAATCGTTAAACCCTTACGACATTGGACTTGTCACCATGATGAGACTGGAGCTTCTCCTCCCTCGGGCTCGTTAAACTATTACTACGTTGGATTTGACTGAAGGTCGAACTTATATCACAAGAATATGTTATCCCCTTCAAGCGTGTTTTCAAAAATAATTGGGGTACTCACCAGCAATGGTGGGGGAAAATTTGGAAATCATCATTGATTGTCTATGGCAGCTAGTCACTCTTGAACATCGACACTCTTGCTTCTTGTCGGGTTGGGATATCCATACATCGTCATTGCCTTCCACGGGTTTGGGTTGTCATTTAGCCTCTTTCCATCTGATCCATGTTGTTTCCATCTAGCCTCTGATCCTTTGGTACCTGAATGCTGCCACCCTCCGGAGTCGTGTTGCCGACATGTTCAAGAGTATAATCCTTCTGCAGTTTGCATCCTTGCCTTTTCCTCTGATACTCTGTCTCACCGTCTACCACTTGTTCCTTGTCTCATATCGTTGATGGGGGAAACATTATGGCCCTCCTATGAGAGGTCGTCTCCTGTTGACATCAACTCGTTATCCAGGAGATTGATCTAGAGATCCCTTTTAGTACCTTGGAGCTTGCATGCCTCAATGGCAAGTTCTTCGCACCTGATGATCAACTTACATCATTGGTCATCGATTGGGTGATTCCATGAGTGTTGGACTTCAGCTCATTCTTCACACTTTCTGGATTGTGTTGGACAATACCTTGAGAACCATTGGCATTACTGGTGGTTTCTCTCATGCTTGTTAACGGTTTACATCATCGACCGATAATCAAGCGATTTTCTATCATGCTCGAATTCAACACCTCTATTCGCATGTTAGAATTTGTACTAGGATCAGGTGGGTTCAAGACCCCGAACTCCGATCACACATGTTCAGGCTGCATGGATTGGTTCATGATTACATGACTCATTGATGGATGGCTATGACCATACCCGAGTCTTCATCGATGGCTGCAACCATACCTTTATCACTATCATGGCCTTATTAGCTGGATGGCTACGTCCATACCACATACCTAGCTCGTATGTCTTTTGGATGGCCGTGTCCATGCCCAGAATACATGTATTTCACTATAAGAGATATCAATTGACTTACGCCTGCAGGTCCTTCCAGATGGTGTTCCAACTCAGTCAGTTTTTGTAAAGCATTTCACCCGTCCCACTCTCTCGAGCTTCATATTTTAGGGGGCATCTGTTACACAGTAATTTGTCACTACCTTCACTCCCAGTCCTTCTACTGTGTCATGTGTCCAAGTCAAACATGCTCATGTTGAACAAATGCTCTCTTATGTTGCCAATTGACCCACTTTTCATAAGTTATCTGCCTCATCACGACTATGGACTTAATATACGCACTGAAGGGTGCTCATAAACAGTCTAGCCACGTTGCCAGTGCGAAAGTACATTTGATTCCCACGATGGTCCGATTTCATGCTCTAGTGCGAGGTTACTTGTGATCTTTAGTGATGATCTGAATGGGTACATTTCTCACTAGCGATGTCAGTGCTAAGGCTCAGTTATGTACTCATGATGATCCATATTGGGCGAATTTGTTCCAACAGTCGGCCTTCTGGATAACTCCAGACTCGATTTTTGGCATAGTTTGTGTCGCCCTTCCTTCCCTGGCATGGCAATTCTGCCAATTGTGCTACCTTCCTTGGGGATAAGCCCTCTCTTCCACCTTTCATGGAGACTCCTTCTCCTATTTAAACGCTCACCTTTGCTATGATCAGCTAGTTCCTAAATTCTTGGATTGAGCAGTGCTATTAGTTCTTTCAGTTTTGGTAGATAGCTGGTGTGAGTGTGACAAGTGTGAGAGTGTTGATAGCTTGTGGAAGGTTGTGAAGTGCCCTTGATTTTAGGTAAAACTTATGAGTGAGAGAGAGACATTGCATGTTGGGAGATCCATCTTCAAAGGGTGAATTCTTGAAGAACATGCTAACTGGATTCCTTTGACGAGGCTTGTGACATCAAGACTTTGGTTGTAAGCTTGGTCTTATTTCATTATTAATACAATCAATCATGTTCTTCTATGTCTTATATGTAATGTACTTGATAGCTCATGACTTCTTGACATTGTGAGTAAATAGATCATTGTTTCTTTCCGGTTATGTGCTTTGTTGTATTTCCTTTGCATTGTTTCAAGTTTATCACTCATTGAGGACAAGGAAGCGAAAGCTAGAGCAGCGCAATGGAACTCCACTGACCACCAGTTGAGGTAGGCCTCCAAGTATGACTGTTTAAGGAAAGCTATTGTCGATCAGTCCTTGTTTGTGACTAGACCCACTCTAGGGCTAGAGGGGTTGCCTTTGTCTGCAGAGGGAAGACTTTCCTATATCACATGTACCCTCATCTGTTCGTTCACTGAAAGTAGTCTTTTGGAGGTTCAAAAGCTTCTAGTGGGGAGGAGTGATCCAAGGGATCAGCAAAATGCTTAAAATTAAAATTGTTTAAAAGTGCTTCAAACCTATACCAGAGCGTAGATTTGGGAAACTTGAATCCAACGTAGCTTGAATCACTCAAAACGGATTTCATATGCTCCTAATGTCACGTTTTGATTATTTCCCCTACCAAGTAAAAATATTAGCAGGTTGGATGCAAGACTACTAACTGGGTAGGTTGACTGTGTTTATTCGGATTTGGTAGGCAACCTTGTGACCACTCCATATTGGTTTAGCATTGCGACATTTTGATTGGTGCAAGTTGTGTTTATGTGGTCCAATGAACGGAGGACATGTGGGCCAATATAGGGTAACCATGTGGCCTCCCGACGATGCATTATAATTTTTGTATGGTCGAAAAATCATCATGGAGAGTTGGACTCTATACCTATGGTCTTGCAACAAGATGTCTTACGTCCATGCCATTGGGAGTTTCTTAACATATAATGTGACACATTTTTATTTAGCATGTAACTAGATTCATATTCGGGGATGAGATAGGGGCTAAGTCTGCGCCCCTGGATAGCCCACAGCCATGAGCCTGCACGTAGGGAAGCTGAGGGATCATGCTTAGCCCTGGCCCATTGTTCCAGAACTAACAGTTACCAACCACCATGCCATATACCAAACAAGGCGAGTGTTTAATAGTTGCGGGGGCAAAAACATGGGGCCAACCCACGATCACCATACTGGCATGGGACCACATGCCAAGTCTCGACACATTTTGGTACACGTTTGTGAAAATGTTGGGAATGACCCTAGTTTCATTGGCTCAATAGAATCAATCACTGAAGAGCTAGGGGGCTATGCCAACGGGGCCAGGCAGTTAGCCCCAACCCCTGGATGCATGGCCCCTTGTGGCCTTGGTTTTCTGCCACAAGGCCATATTGGACATTTAAACTAAGTGATAGAATGCACCTAATTCAATGTGAATATCAATGGAGCTGGGCGAAATTTTCACTTGGTGCACCATGGAAATGCGGAATTCATAGGATGTTTAGCAGTCTAGTGCAGTGTGTAGATCAGTTAGTAGGGAAAACTTTGGGAGAGCATAACTTCTTCAATTTTTGGCCAAATTGAGCCCAACAAGAGGTAAGCTGGGGGTTTTTGATAGTTTTGAAGCCACTGAAGACATAATATTGTACATTTTGAGAATTTTAAGCTATGTAAACATAAATTTGAGAACTTAATGAAAGAGGCCCAACATTGGAAGCTGGACTAGGACATGTAGCCCGGGAGAAGGGTAAACTCCTTTATCATTTTTTCTATTATGTGTTTCTTATATGGTATATTGTCTATGTTTTATGTTGTTAACTAAGGTTAAAAACCATTATTTTATGTGTTTTGCAAAAGTGATCGATTACCAAAAATACATAAAAATTTACTTGCAGTTTTTAAATCATCTTCAAGTTTGTATAACAAATCACTAATGCAATAAGGGAAACCATTCTACTTAACTAGTAAAAATTCTTGTTCACCATATAGTTTCCAAGTCATAATAGTAGTGGTTAGAGGGGCCCTTTCCATATGCTTCGTAAAGTATAGGTTCATGGCATTAGTTTTAAATGCATCATCAGTCAACCACCATCATTCAGTGAGGGCTTCCAAATCTAAATCATTCTCAATACCCCTCTATGTCATGAATACCTCGAGGAATTCTCTATCATACTTTAGTTCAGGAACAGGTAACTTATACATAATTTATAAATCCTCAAGCTTGAATGATCATAACATTTCTATTTTATAATTTAGGATGTTATGGGTTGTAACATTAGAGTAAGGGTCCAACTGATCTAGGTGGATATTGGTGGCCACCCACCTATTCCACCTAGACCCCTAGTTGGTTTCATATGTTTCCTTTTTTATTTCAACATTTAATATTTTTAGCAGTTTTTCGGGTCCTCAACTTTCGAAGAAGTTTTGACCCCCTTAACGACGTTTTTTGAGCTATTTTGCAAGTTTGAAGCCGTATCCTGTAGTACTTAGATATTCATTTTCAACATGGTATCAAATACACCAAACAGAGATAATATGACCAAGTTACGACAGTGGGAAGTTGGTTGCCGAACTAACCCCAATGGGGCCCGCAAACCTTGGCGTTACATATCCTGGGGTTAGTGTTTTGGTTTTCTAGGCTTTTCTCCTGTTGCTAAATAATAAATAAGTCCTTCAACCTGATTGTAACATAATTCATATGCATGTAGCCACCACATCTCTTCTTAGAGATAAGCTACCATCATCTGACCTAGTTTATTTCCATTTTGTTTGTAAGCATAGTTCAATATTTTTCTACTAATGGAATGAAGTGCTATTTCTATTGCATCTCTCTATTTATGGTTATATATGTAATTTGTTGCATTTCTATTTAAGTTGGGATCAATAATATCAGAGCAAATTGCTCTTTCTTTGTTTTTTTTGTATGTCCCCAACAAGGTCAGGGTATAAGGAGTTAGGGCTTGATCTATTTGAACGTTTGCAAGACCAACCTCTCAAACCCCGATGGTCTCCCATGGAAAATGAAAAGAAACGTAAGGAGGGTAGGAGATCCTTTCAAAATGTTGCTCGAGGAAGCCCTCGAGTGACAGAGGAACGCAATGATAGCTAAATTTTCCTAGATCCTTATAGGGCTACCCACAGGCGATGCATCTTCACCCAACGACCACTCTGGAGGTGGAACTCCTTTTAAGTTACATGTCAACTTCTATATTCCCATATTTGAGGGCCAAATAGATGTAGACATTGTAGATAAATGGTTAAATCTATTGGAAGGCTATTTTTCAGTTCATGACTTTTCCAATAAGGAAAATATTACTTTTTCACTTCTCAAAGTCACCCCACATGTTAGAGATTGGTGGGAAACCTACTGTGAACAAAAGGACAAAACAGAATCCTCATTGTTTTTAGCTACAACCACTTGGGATTATTTCTTAGATGCCATCGAGGAACAATATTACACGGTTGGGAGCTATGAAGATAAATACATAAAGCTAACCATGCTATGGCAGGGAAGGGGCCGGGATGTGTTGGAGATTACAAATGTTTTCCATACCCTTCACACGAAGTTCGGTATCAATATTATGACCAGCATTTGGTACTCAAGTACCGTAGATGTCTACACAAGTATTCCTAGGTTGAGATGGAGTTCCTAGACATTTCGTCGCTTGGCACAACTTACCAATATGCTTTCAAGATTGAGAAAAAGTTTAAATAGAAGAAGCAAGACTTTGGATCTATGAAACTGAAGCAAGGGAAAGGCACCCCCAAACCACAGAGAAATGGATAGATCCAAGGCGGGGCTACCCATGATGTCTTTCCAAAGCCATAAGAAAAGAAAAACACCCTGAAGACAAAAAAGGACACAAGAAAATGGTTTGAGTTCCATAAGATCTCTAGTCACAACACAAGTGAGTGTTGGGCCAAACAATGACTTGTGGCTAAGGTGTAGTCCTCCAAATCAGATGCATTTTGTGACTCTGAGCCATATCCTAATAATGGAAATGACAAACGGAAACAAATGATTGATGCAGAGCCCAGTGCCACCATGGCCACCATCAAGATCCAAAATAATGAGTCTGAAGATTCAGAAGAGGGGGAACGCCTCTTCCACTCGTAGATGTGGGTGAAGGGTTCTCCGCTGTAATTCATTCTAGATAGTGGGAGCCAAAACAACCTCATTTCAGTAGAGGTCATGAGGAAGCTAGGCCTAAAGACTACAGAACATCCATATTTGTACATCATTAGATGGTTTCACCAAGGAGAAGATCTCTGTGTCAGCCAATAGTTGTACCTCCCCTACAACATCAAGCACATCATGAATGAGGTAATATGTGATGTTGCTCCTCTTGAAGTTTGTGATGTATTATTAGGAAAACCATACTTGTGGAAGGGACATGTTGTGTATGATTCTAGATCTTGCTCTATGATTATTACCTTGGCCAATATGTTGTACAGGATAATGGAGGTAGCCGTGCCTACCACAATCTATTTGATCACTGCAAAGCAATGTAGTAACATCATTTCCTAGACCAAGAAAAGTTTTTTCCTTATGATTTTCCCTCAGTGTAGGAAGTAGGTTATGGCCATGGATTGCAAACACGTTTCCTTCGCTCAATAGCAACAGATGGAAAGGTTAGGAGTATAGGGACATTTCCACCTCACCTACAAGGGTACCTTTGCATTGTCAAGTCAAACACTCCATTGATCTAACCCGGGTAATACCACTTCCCAATGGACTAGTCTATTGATGCTCTGTTTTAGAGAATGATGAGATCAAGGGACAGATTTAGAAGCTGTCATAGAAACGGCATATCAGGCCAAGCTCATCACCCCATGGGAGCCCGATTATATTGGTACAAAAGAAGGATAGGACCTGGAGACATTTTATCGGATATCAGGCATTGAACAAGATCATTGTCTGGAATAGGTACCCAATCCCATGGATTGATGACCTTTTCGACCAGTTCAAGGGGGCCAAATATTTCAGCAAGACTGACTTGAAGTCAGGACATCACTAGGTGCCTATTGAACCCTAAAATGTGTGGAAGACTGCCTCCAAATCCAAAGAGGGCCTTTTAGAATGGTTGGTCATGCCTTTCGGTTTAACGAATGCTCCCAAAAACTTCATGATTTTGATAGATGACATCTTGCAAATATTCACCAATGCATTCATGGTGGTCTACTTAGAAGACATATTAATCTTTAGCCATAGTTGGGAAGACCACGTTCACGATATTCGTCAGGTCCTTCAAACCTTATTAAAACACAAGTTGTGTGCTAACTTGGAGAAATGCACTTTTGGCATGAATCAAGTTCAATATCTTGGGTACATCATTGATCAGCATGGTTTGCATGTGGACCCAGCCAAGATACAATGCATTCAAGATTGACCAGTCCCAACCACTCTAACAAAGATCTGCAACTTTCTAGGTCTTGCCAATTTATACCACAGATTCGTGTTGGGGTTCTTTCATATTACTTGGCCTTTAAGTCAAGTCACCAATGGCAGAGCAAAAGAAAAGGATTTTTATTCTGAAACCCAACATGAGGCTTTTTTCGAGTTAGGGAATCGCGTCTACTCTACACCAATGCTCACATTACTATACCTACAACAACCATTTGAGATTGAGATAGTCAACTCGAACTATGTTATTGCCCCAATTCTTATTTAGTAAGGTAATCCAATGGCTTACCACTGTGAGACACTTTCAGACACAGTCCAAAAGTATCCCACTTACGACAAAGAAATGTATTCTATTGTGCGGGCCTGCCATCAATGGGAGCATTACATCCTGAGGAACGAAACAATCATCCACATAGACCATCAACCCCTGTAGTTGATAGAGTCACAAGGGAAGTTGCAGAATGATCACCTGCAACAATTCAATTTGAACATTAAGTACAAGAAGGGCAGCACCAACAATTTTGTAGACTGCCTCAGCTGACCATGAGTTATGGCGCTGATCACCCTTGTGGGCTTGAGATTTCACAGTGGTCACATATTTACAAGACTGATCTAGAATTCAGTAACACATACTAGACACTCTTGGAAGGGAAGAAACTTCAAAATTTTCACCTTTAGGATGCACTGTTATACCACCTGGGACACATCTGTGTTCCTTCAAGCAAGCATGCCAAGATGATTTGGGAGGTGCACTATAGTCGGGTCACTGGACATTTCGGAGTAGAGAAAACAATGGTGGTATTGCAGAAGTATTTTTATTGGCCAAAACTTCATCAGGATGTTGGGAAGTACATTACTGCATGCACGGCCTATGCTATTTCCAAACCAACCATCAATAAGCAAGGCTTATATACTCCTCTACCTACTCCCAATCGACCTTGGGAATCTATCTCCATGGATTACATGTTGGCCCTTCCTTCTACTAAGCACGAAAATGACTGTGTTTTGATGGTCGTCGACAGATTCTCTAAGATGGAAATCATGATAGCCTACAAGAAGAGTATTATAGCAGAGGACACTGCTAATCTCTTCTTTGAGCGAGTGTGGGTACACTTTGGGATCTCGCAGTCAATTGTCTCAGATGGGGACAGCAGATTCCAGAGTGCATTTTGGCCAAGTCTTTAGTCGTTGTTGGATATAAAACTTACTAATTCCATGACTTTCCATCTCCAAAATAATGCCAAACAGAGGTTTTCAACAAGATGATCGTACACATTCTACACATGTACAACTTGGAGCATCCACGCACATGGGATGAAAGTCTACACTATGTCCAACACAACTTCAACAGAGCTCTACATAGCTCAATGAGCTACAGCCCCTTTCATGTAGGTTTGAGATTTCAACCATTATTTCCAATTGATGTGGCCATACCATTTTTAATCTAATTTTGGCCCTATTTAAAAATCAATCTAATTATTATTATATATAAACACAATATAAATTTAAAATATAAAGAATTTTATGAACATTAAAAAATAAGTATGGTATATAAATAAAAATATAAATAAACTCGAGTTATCGTAAATAAATAAAACCTCTTTTTATGCTTACGCCAAAGGTATGGTAAATAAATAAAAATATAAATAAACTAGATGTAT
>APFE031624013.1:0-10515 GCA_000404065.3 Pinus taeda
TGTTACAATACATATTTATACATGTCGAAGCATCCAATACCATGGACCGAAAACCATCGCGTCCAAAACTATGGACCGAAAACCATAGGTAGGTTCGCCCAACCTAATATAACACAACCCAACAGTTCTAAGACTTTTTGTTCAATCCTTGGATGGAGAATCAAGAAAATGGTTTAAAGGGCTTCGTAATAACTCTATTCCTTCTTGGGAAGAGATGGAGCGCCTGTTCACCCATAGATGGGGAGAAAAAGGAGATCATGAGTATTCACTCAGAGAGTTTAATGCTATCAAGAAGAAATATGATGAAGGTGTTGCTGAATTCATCAGAAGATTTAGTAAATTGTACAATAGTCTTCCAGTGGAGATTAAGCCTCCTCCTATTGGTGCAAAAATAACTTTTGCAGGGGCTTTTGAGATAAATTTTGGATTTACATTGAGGGAGATGAAATCCCTAACCCTTGATAAGATCCAAACAAATGCATTAGAGATAGAAGCAAATCTGGTGGCTGCAGGTAAAACACCAGATACACAACGTATCCAAGATAAGGGAAAGGCTAAAGTAGAATCCTCTCAAGATCAAACATTAGAGGATATGAATAATGTAATTAGAAATTTGTCAAATAAATTGGTTAAACTAGAATTAGAGAGTAAGAGTTCTCAGAGACAAGTACAAAAAAATATAAATTTGAATCCTCAATATAGAACACAACCTATGAAAATTGTACAGAAGAAGAGAAAAGATCAAGATCATATTCAAGCACCACTGTATATAGAGGCAGATCCTGATGGAGTACCATTGCATCCCAAGGATCATGATGACCATATTTTCACATTGTATGGAGTAGATGAAGATGAACTAGGTGTTGAGGGAGGAGAATATAGTGAAACAGATGTCATCTATGATGATAATGAAATTGATGAATGTTGGAAGCGGTTTTCTGAGTTTATGCAGGTAGAACTACATAAAAAATATGACTTGAGATCAAGGAAAAGATCTAGAAGTTAAGAAGATGAAGGTGAGCAACAAGTTCCAACTCCTTTACAAAAGGCGACTCCACAAAAACAAAAATCACAGCCTGCTAAACAATTGAATAAAGGAAAGCAACAACATAATACAAGTAACAAGGCTCAAATGCTTCAAGGTGAGTCCTCTCAAGATAAAAGTGAAAAATTCCTTTAGAGAAACTTGTCTCCATTCCAAAAGAGATTTCAATCATGAAGAAAATTGAAGATGAGAATGAAAGGAATACTAAATAGATCCATGTGTTTAGTTTCATCAAAGAGTTAGAAAAGATTAGAATTCAGGTAGCCCTCTTAGAATTAGTCAAAACACCAACTTATCAAAGAGAAATTACAGAGTTTATCAATCCTTCTCAGAATGTGAATATAAATGACATTGTGAATTTGCAAGAAGATAAAAAATTAGTGGTTTTTGGTTCACATGTGGAGGAGGTAGATTCTTCAACACCTCTTTTCTACATTTATTTATTGGTTCATGATTTACTCTTGCACAATTGTATGTTTGATTCAGGAGCCTCACATAACCTTATGCCATTATCAATGATGAAACAACTAAAATTACAAGTTACTAAACCTTACAAAGACTTGTATTCTGTTGATTCACATAAAGTCAAGTGTTTGGGGGGCATTAAAGATATGGTGGTGTCACTGGCCCAGATTCCATCCAAAAGTTTGGTAATGGATGTAGTGGTAGCTGATATCCCTGCTAAGTTTGGAATGTTACTATCTAGGTCATGGGGGGCTAAATTGGGTGTTGTTTTGAAACTAGATTTTTCTTATGCTATCATACCAATTTTAGGTGGGGAAGAATGGAGGTTGTACAGAGAAACAAGATTTATTAGAACAATCATAGATAATGAAGCAAGTAATTCACCTGTATATAACCAAGAGAAAGATGACTTTTCTTGCTTCATGCTGCATGACAATACATAATTGGTTGAAGATAACCAGAGGTAGCTTGCTTTAGCTTCTGTAAATACAAAGTTGCAAACAGAAGGGGTGTGGAAGTTCTTCTTTGATGGAGCCTTTGTCAAATAAGGAACAGGTGCTGGTATCCTTTCACAGGATGAACAGATTCAAGATCATAATATTGGAATCCAGTAGGATCCCAAGCTGGTCAAATTGTTCAAGGAAGTTTCATTCAATTATAAGGAGAGATATGATAAGTTTTTCAAGCAGTACACTGATGTTTTGGCTTGGTCCTATGAGGATCAAAAAACATATGAGGAAATCATGTTCAGCAGACTTGGATGCCCTGTCAAAGCCATAACCAATGATCAAGTTTTTAGTTCAAATAATCTTGATGGTGAAACTCTACAACTGTCTGTCAATGGGCAGTACCTCAAGCAATATTTCCAGTTTTGAAGCATAAACATCCTATCATTGTAGATATCAGAGTGAATTCAGTGTAAAAATTCCATAGAATTTGAATTGGTTGCAATATATGACTCCATGCTCAAGGTGAAGGCATTGATTTGTGATTCTTAGTGCTTTTGTGGCAAAAGCACTATCCCCAGGTGGAGCCATATGTTGTGTCTTCCATTGTTATTTTAGTCTTATTTTCAGCTTTATCACAAAATGAAACAAAAATCAAAAGAAATGAAAAATCGATTCATTGTCTAAAGGTCGTGCAGGTTCAAGAGGCGCGATCAAGCGATAGCTTGATGAGTACAATGAGGTGTGCTGTGGGGAAACAATAAGCACGAAGGTTAATTAAAGGCTCAACCCCTGCAATTGATCGTGATATGAGCATGGTTGACCACAATGTGTGGCCTAAAATCACTTGAGGGGTTCAACCTCAATGAAGCTCCCTTATGTTCTTTACCCCCACAAAGTTTAAAAGAAATAAGTATTTTATTTGATTGATGGGATGGCTTTTGAATGTAAACCTGCGAGAAGATCTGGGCCATCTGATCAACAGGCCATAGATCCAACGATAATCAAGTGGGTAACTAATCGGACACAATGTCATATCAAACACAGTTTAAATTTGTTGAAACCCGGCTCAATATCAGCCATCCATCCAAAGAGACGGATCCCAGAGATATCGGGTGGAAAAGTAATCGACTTTTATCATTCAAATCAGACCTGATAGATTATTAACTGGCGGTTTATATTTCCCATCGGGTCCGTATGGGATTCAATGGAGCGTTGAAAAGGCGGACTCAATAAGGTTTATTTCAAATAGTTTTAAAGTCTCATGAGTTCTGAAGGATCAGATCGTTAATTGAATGAGTGATCGGACAGTTCACATACAGCTAAGGCGGACCCGACGGGTTTATGAATAAAATTGTTAATCCTTTTTAGTTCCGTGGTAAACTAATGTTCTGTGTAAATTGTTGAAAATAGCAACAAGAAATGCTAAAAATAACATTTCTATAGATAGCATTTCGGGATATATTCCAATTTTAATTAGTCCCTAAATTAAAATTGAGAAGTAAAATTTGAATTTGATCTCAGCAGATGTTTGTAAAATAATTATTAATTCATCTTGAGTTAATTAGTTGGAGAAAGTCAAACATGAAGTCTATGTGAAGACATGCAACGATTACTCCTTTGATTGAGGAAGTTATCCCTTAATTAAGGAGATTAGGATGAGTTGTACTTTGAGTTGTAATTACTTAGCTCAATTAACTGAGTTAAGTCTAGTTAGATTAGTTCCAACAATTTGTGGAACTGATTGTGAGTTCAGTTAGTCAATGCATGCATGCATGAAACTAGTGTACTTTAGATAACTGAATATTCTCTCATAAATAACTCATGCATGTTAGTTCAGATAGAGACCCAGTTGAGATCAAAGGATGGGACAATGTACTATCAGTTGTAGGAATATTCCCATGAGGATATCTCTTGCATGTAGAAGTAATTCTTTCCTTGAGGATTGCACAATTATTTCAGAGGTTAGTGAGCAGTGTGTGAGGTAATTACACACAGGTGGTAGCTTGAGGACCCAGGAGAAACTGCGCAAGGAAATAGGAGGCTTGGAGGATTGAAGGAAGGCATATGTGTTTTCTATTCTACCAATGAGCAACAGTGAGGGATTGTACTGAGAGTTGGATAGCTTGATAGCTAAAGCTTTGTGTAATCCTGAGATATTTCCACTTATATGATAATACAGAGATCGGGGTTTTAGCTGAGGCTTTCCCCAGAGTATTCTTCTATGTTCATGTGTGATTGATTTATTCTTCATCTGTTATATGTGTTCTATTTGATCTTGCTCAAAATCAATTCAGCTTCCGCAAGTTTGTTTGTAGAAGTAGATCAAGTATTTTTCTTTAGTTACATTGCATTATCAGGTGATCTATAGTGAGAATTTCTACATGGTATCTGTTATCACTTAAAAAATCTGATATATGTAACTTCTCATCCTAGCCCGATGACAAAGGTCAGTGTTAGTCTAAGTTGTTTTCATTTTGTTTTTTCCCTTAAAGTCTGAAGTTTTAAGAGGTCATGAGTCAAGTATATTCTTATCTACCATTGGTCCCCCTTCATTCACCATTGTTTCATAGCCATGTGTCATTTTGTTATCCACCACCAAGCCTTTGGTAATTGCGTAGCGCATGCATTCTTTTAAAGTGTTTTCGCAGCGCGTTTATTTTGTTTAGCAGTTTCGCAGCGCAAAACCTTATTAGGTGATTTCGCAACGCATCATTCAAATTTCAAACTAACCGCGCTGTGAAATCAGGGATTCGTGCATTTCGCAGCGAATCTTTCCCAAAATGTCAAATCCGTTAGGTAAATGAGAGGCTGCGTCATCTTGTGTCAGTTCATGTACTCCATTTATCACGTTCCACCACCCATCGCCATTATCACCACCATTAGATTTGTTGATACGCACGAATTACCATTTCCAAGAAAGGCCACCTTGCACAAGTCTTAATGATGATTGTAAGCCTTGCATGAATAACAAATCTGCAAGATTGCAATTTGAAAGATTTTTTTTTTTGTGTAAATCATGCTAATTCTATTATAGTACAAAAAAGATTACAGAGAGAGTTACATCCGCCACAAAGATTTGGCTACCTGAACAGTTTGACATTCTGAGACTGAAACTGAGCCGGAGAAAAAAGGACTATGAAACTGTCCGCTGACCCCAAGCTAGAACCAACAGAAAACTGGACCTTCCACTCCCTGCCAAGGCGAGGGAGGAGTTTATAGACATAGACATGACAGACACAGACATTACAGACACAGACATTATAATCATCATACAAAAAAATACTGAGTGGTGCGACCCGAAAACTATCATAGACTGACTCCCATTACTAACTGTAGCTGCTAATTCGACATCCTGAGACTGAACAAAGAGAGTCCATACCACACAAAACGACCATGCAACGAGCCTAGGTATATGGATTTGGTGGCTCCTGCACCATGGGACCGGCATTTGGATCTAGTTGCTCCTCCACCACTGGACAACCATAGGTGTCTGAAGCACTCGAGTCTGTGTATGGCGCGTTGTCCTTCGTAGGCTCGCTTGTTCCAGCTCTATTCCCCGCCACCGCACTCGAGGCTTCCGCAGGCTGTAATCGTGGACCCTGAATAGGCGAGGGTGGCCGAGGCTCTGCTGGTGCGACTGGTCTATCAGCATGGTCACATTTTTCAATGCGCACTGAAACATAGTAGATTGCGTTGTCCAGAGCACACGAAAACCTGAAGCGGGTAGATGGGTGCGAACCAAACGGACACACCGCGGCTCTTCCCCGCCCTTTGCCTCTTCCGCGCCCTCTTCGAGCTCCTGGGGAGCTAATCTCCTCCGATGGGGAGTCGAAGGATGCCGAGGAATGCGGCGATGAAGCCCGACCTCTGGCACCGCCTCTTGAACCTCCCCGCCTGCAAGCGCCACGTAGCCTCTCACGCAGCATCCTGTAACCAACAAAGAACCAATTCTGCCCAAAGGCCGCGAATGCTTTGCGCCACCGAGGATTCTAAGCCCGTACAAAAACTTATGCAGCAGATGTGAAATAGGTAATGGAAAACGAATTCGATTAGCAAAGCTTACCACACAGGTCGAGAGCCGAGCCTTTTTAGGAGCTGCACGGGGTGAAATGCTCCCAGAGAGCTGAACCGACCAGAACCAGGTGTGACCAAAGCGCCGAAGGGCCAAATCTTGAACAGGGGCACTGAGGAACTGAAGAACCTCAACACTCAGAGCTTCTGGAGGTCGAAGGCGCTCAAAGACTGTGCTTAAAAGGAACAAAATGACACACAATACGCTGAACCAGAACAAAAAGTCACAAATTTTTTGAAAATCCAGGCTTGAGACCAGGGCCTTCGGAGCCGAGGGCCGAGGTCTGAGTCGAGGCTCATGCACCCACGGTGCAGTCATCCAAGAGCCAAACACAACACTCACAATTGAGACCTAACAGAGCTTCCGACAGACAATGGCGCTTCTCGCACCTTCCAACTGAACTCCTCTCATCTGCAGACTCAGGCAAATGACCAATATACCTCTGCAACCAGCTGTTCTTCCCCCACCATTAATGCTCGCATAACTGTTGGCCGGACCAAGGTGATGGCTTCTCGAGTCTTCGGGCCATTTGGCTGGAGCGGGCGGCCACTTGCCATTTAATGAGGCCGCCTCCTCATTCATTGCGTGAATTAACACCCGCAGCCGGGAAATTTGAAAGATTACAAATGGCAAGATTTCAATTTTAAATACAAGTGTAATCAAGCGAGGCAGAATTTCAAAAGAAGCTGAGTTTACAGTGCAAACAGAGCTAGTATTCCTTGTTTGCAAGTCTTTAAGATTTCATGGAGAGATCAATAGAGAAAAAGGAACACAGATCAGGCAAATTTCTGAGGAATGAGCCTTAAGGCTTGGATATAGCACTGAGGAATAAAGAGGTGGAGAAGGCATTTAAAAAGGCCGGGTGTTGGAATTTTTGCAAGAAGTTACAAGGAGGGCATGCACAAGTAACCAAAGAATTTGTGCTTAATTTCACAGGTTTAAATTCAAAGGTAGCTATGATGGAATTGCAGGTCTCGCTAGAGATGATATCCACTGTGATAGAGATTCCACGAGGACAAGAGAACTGGTTCAAAAATTTCAAATTTGACATGAATCCATGCAAGGATTTTCTAAAGAAGGAGTTTGTAAATTCAAATTTAAGTCAGTGCCTAGGAGCTGTGTCAAAGAGTCTTATGCACATTTACTCACCTGTATACAAAAATACCTGACTTGCGAAGGAAGGTATAACAAGGTGTATTCGTACCATTTCAAGCTCCTTTTTCATTTCACAGGGAAGGTTTCCATTGATCTACCTTTTTATCTATTCCATAGTTTGAGTAAGATGTGTGACAAAGTACAATTGAGGAAGGAAGCTTGTGAAACTTCTCTGTTTCATCATGGCTTGATTAAACTACTTGTGTACATGAGCTTCAAAAGGTATGAAAAGATTGGAATTCATTTATTTTTATGGTTGGTTTCAAAAGCTAGACTGGCCTCAGTCCTCTACCTGCAAGAGATCTTACAACAACGGATCTTCAAACAGAAACAAGAGCTAAGAGATTTCCAAAATTAAAGGCAAGGAAACAAGTGAGAGAGTCAGTACAACCACTGATCATTCAAGATACACCTCAGCAATCAACTAAGGAAAAAGCTCAAGTTAAAAAGATTGCACCTAAAGCAAGCACAGCTGAAGTAGTCTCAAGGAGAAGAACAAGAAGTCAAATGGCTGAAGAAAAAGGTAAGGCAATAGCTGTTGAAGAAAGTCCAGTTTCAAAGGGAAATCTAAATGATTTATTGCAGGCTATTGATTTTGAGGAGTCCCCACTAGTTCAAGATGAATTGATGCAGTCAGAAAAAGAGAATACAAAGAAAACCAAAGCCTTAAAGAAGCTTAAATTTGACGAGCAATTTGAACAATTTGTTTTCAAACCCAGGAGACCCATAACAAGGAGATTTCAGCAAGTACAGGAGGTACCACCAAGAACAGAGGAAACAGGGGAAGAGATACAACGCCATCAAAGAAAGGACGAAGGAAAAACAGTCGCCACACATAAAGAAGACAATATAGCAGACTTGAAAAGAAGATTGGAATCAACTAACCTTGAGATTGCCAGACTGAGGAAAGCTGCCAGAAGACATGCCATCATACAAGCTAATTATTACAGAATTAAAACCTTATGGGAAGAGAAAGCAACTTCAGAGGTGGTTGACTGTGATACTCAATTCCATACTTGGACAATACCGACAATCAAAGAAGCAAAATTCATTAGGATGATTAATATGCAATTAAGAGCTGGGAACAAGATTATGAAGAAACAAATCGAATATTTAAAGGCACAGTTAAGCCAGCTAAACGAACCTTCTAAATGAAATCACATTTCAAGTAAGGTTATGTTTTGAATTTTGATGATTTTGCTTAGTCTCATCTTCTTGAAGAATTCTAAATGTCCATTCAGTTTTGGAAAGTCTTGGAATAGTTGAAAGGAGGTTTTGATAACAAAGTGTTCAATTAATAAAATTTTGGGTTGAGAATTATGTTTTTTAAACAACTCAGCAGTTTCGTAGCGCGCTACGAAACTGCTGAAGGTGATGATTAAAAGCTCAGCAGTTTCGTAGCGCGCTACGAAACTGCTAAAGCTAAAGGTTCCAATACAAATCAACCAGTTTTGAAACATAAGCGGGAAAATTTTGAAGAAAAAATATATGCAAGGAAACATCCGAAGCTGTAACAATCAATCAGATTAAGACAGATGGAGAAAAATGGGTTTGGATCCAAATTTGAATTTTGTCATAAAGTGAGCATGTTAAGCACGGTTCAGATATGTTAAGACAACTTGAATGCATTTTTGTTTTAAAAAGCAGTGGACAGCACATCAATGGACATGGCCATCTGTCACGTTTTGGAAAGCAAAGTTGAAAGACCTGCTTATGTGGATTCGAAAACCATAAAGACCGAGGAGCAGGGGTTGTTTCCTATATTTCAGCACAATGGGAAAGATGTGGCATAAAAAAAAAGCGTGGAGTTTTAAACTTCCATCACAGCCAAACTAACAGGGAACCAGATGTCAAGGAACGAGAATCATTGTAACCAACGCTATTATTAGCATGGCATGGTGTTAGAATCCTACTAGATTTAGAACTCTGAAAAGTCTAGTTAAAGTTTGTTATATTAAATAAGCAGTTAGAAGTGGATTAGGTGTCATTAGAAGTAGATCGCGAGTTTCCCTCATGATTGAGGAGAAATCTCAATTAGATAGGAGAAGAACTCTATATATAGCTGGAGAAGCAATGTAAAAAGGGTTGGAAATTTTATGAAAAAAGGCTGATATTTGGCTTATGTAATACTCTATTTTAATAATACATGTTTGGCTTTACTTCTCAGGATTCATGAGGGATTTTATGTTCAGAATGTGTGATGTTGTCCTTTTCCTAATTCTTGCAGTGGTATGGATGTGTAATCACTTAGAATTCACTTGAGGTGCTCTAACTTCCTATATGCATTCATAGACTGTGTGGTCCTTTCTGAGTTGTTATGTTCTGAATATTTTAAATGCTGAATGCCCTGACTTCTATGTAAGGTTGAATTCATTGTCATATTGAGATGTTTTTGACTCCATAAGCCCAATGGATAGTTGCTAAATGTGTTTCCACCATTCATATTTTTACAGTTGTTTCACAAGAGTTAGCCATCTTAACTATAATCAAAATCATTAACCGTTTTTGAGAGAGCCCTCTCAGGTTGAGGAGGCTAAGCCTCAGCCTAAAGTAGGTTTGAAATAGTTACTTGAGGTCTTCCTGGTCTGCAACCTTCTAGAGTTAGATTTTG
Source organism: Pinus taeda (assembly GCA_000404065.3). Lineage (NCBI taxonomy): Eukaryota > Viridiplantae > Streptophyta > Pinopsida > Pinales > Pinaceae > Pinus > Pinus taeda. Next base: position 9,798 of record APFE031624013.1, read on the forward strand.
AGATAACAGTATCGAGGCAAAGGTGATCAAAGCAAAGAATAATATACAAAGAAGGGTGAAGTTTGAAGTTTTGAAGTTCTTGACTGTAGGTACATAATCTATTTCTTATCACATCTCAAAATTCACCAATGGCGTTCAATGGCTTGAGACTCGAGTATGCCCTGGATGGTAGCTCGAATTACATAGCCTGGAAGGATCACATGGAAGCAGTATTAGAGGACAACAGGTTTAAGAACTTCATTGATCAAGAAGTCCCCAAGATAGCAGCAGCTAATGCCCAAGAATTGGCAAAATGGAAGAAATGTGTGGCGAGAGCGAGGAGGATTCTTCTGGAGGGAGTTTGATGCCATATTGTCTCGAGTCTCCATGGGAAGGAGACACCATTTTCAATGTGGAAGACATTGAAGGATCTATATCAGAACAACAATGATCAGAGGAAGCTCGCGCTGAAAGACAAGCTTTGGAAAATCAAGTGTGAAAAGGGCGACATGATCTCTACATATCTGAACAAGCTCACCACTTGTAGAGATGAGCTTGGAAGTGTAGGAATCATGACAAATGATGATGACATGGTGAGTCTTGCTCTCCTTGGTCTTCCTAAGAGCTGGCATAGCTACCAAGACTCAGTGAATGGAAGAGAGAAACTACCAGATTAGGAACGAATATGGTCAGATCTGATGCAGGAGGAGATCAGGAGAAGCACCAGAGATGGTTCTTC
>APFE031624013.1:12926-32022 GCA_000404065.3 Pinus taeda
CATGTAGATTTCCTCTTCCAAATCCCCATGAAGAAATGTTGTCTTCACATCCATCTGTTCTACCTCAAAATCAAAAGCAGCAGCAACAGATAAAAGTAATCCAATAGAAGTTACCTTGGCAACAGGAGAAAAAATATCACCAAAATCAATTCCCGGCACCTGGGAATAACCTTTTGCTACCAACCGAGCTTTGTATTTCTCCATCTTCCCTTCTGCATTTGTCTTCTTCTTGAACACCCATTTGCTGCCAATGGGTTTCCTTCCAGTCGGCAACTCCACTAGATCCCAAGCCTCATTTTTGTGCAAAGATGCCATTTCATCAACCATGGCCTCTTTCCAGAGTTTTCCATCCTCTGAATCCACTGCTTCCTTCACAGTTCTGGATCATCATCAGTAACAGACAAAGCAAAATTTGAACATAAGCAGATGGGACTATACCTTTATGGCTGCCTTCTTTCTCGAGCGGAATCTTTCTCACAAGCCAGGAGTTTTGGCTCTTTCTTCTGATTCTTCCTCTGCTACAAGAGTCTGATTCATTCCTCTATTAGTTCAACATCTATCGTTCACGGTTCCTTTGGTATGGACTTCATGTTTAATAACATCTTTCCCCTCTCTAAACACCACATCTCGACTGTACACAACCTTCCTTGTTACTGGGTTCCAAAGCTTATAACCCTTTAAACCATCCTTATACCCAATAAAGATGCACTTTTCATATTACTATCCAACTTGGTTCGTTTCTCCTTTGGAACATGTACATATGCATCACATCCAAATACCCTCAGATGTGAAAGAGAGGGTTTCTTACCATTCCATACTTCTTGTGGAGTCTTATCCTCGAACGCTGATGAAGGTGACCTGTTGACCAAGTAACATGCAGTATCCACCGCCTCTGCCCAGAATTCCTGTCCTAACCCGTCACCACTGAGCATGCTTCTTGCCCTTTCCATCAACGTTTTGTTCATTCTTTCTGCGACTCCATTTTGCTGAGGTGTATATGGAGTAGTCTTCTGTCGTGCTATACCACACTTCTTACAAATTCTTCAAATTCCTTGCTGAAAATTCTCCACCATTATCTGTCCTCAACACCTTTATCTTCTTCTCTGTCTGATTTTCCACCAGAGCCTTAAATTCTTTAAACCTGTCAAAGACTTCAGATTTCTTCTTAAGGAAATATATCCATGTATTCCTTGAGAAGTCATCTATAAATGATACATAGTACACAGACTTACCCAGTGATGGAACTTTCACAGGTCCAAACACATCACTGTGCACAAGCTCTAATATCTGTTTTTTCCTCTTACCACCAGAGGGGAAACTCACCCGATTCTGCTTCCCATATACACAATTTTCACAGAAATCAAAATCCAGAGAGCTATTACTCATACCTTCTACCATACCTTTACCATGAAGTATCGAAGGCCCTTCTCTCCAATATGTCCAAGCCTTTGATGCCACAACATGGTCTTCTCTCAAGGAGACAACTAGATTTTTCTGCTCCATTTTCAGGAACCATAAAACTATTGCACCCGTCATCAACAAGATGCTACCTTGCGCTTGTAAAGAGTTCCCAATCGAACTCCCTGCATCAATACCAGTGCTCCTCGAACCATCTTGCAGGTATCCTTCTTGAACATTGTCTTTACACCTGCATCATCCAACTTGCTTACAGAAATCAGATTTCTAGCCAACGCAGGAATATGGAGAACACCCGGAAGGTTTCTAACCCTTCCACCTTGCAACTTCAACTTTACTTTTCCACGACCAATGATTCTAGCCTTCCTATCATCTCCTAAGAAGACATCACCACCATCGTATTTCTCATACTCGGAGAACCACTCTCTATGGGGAGTGAAGTGAAAGGATGCACCTGAGTCAATTAACCATGCCTCATGATCTACATGTGTACTTGAAGAAGCCAAGTACACATCCCCACCTTCATCTGAGGTGGTTTTCGCCTCTGCAGAAGGAGAATCATCAGATCCTTTTCCTTTATCAGGAGCTTTAGATTTACACTCCCTTCTGAAGTGCCCTTCCTTTCCGCATTTCTAGCACACCACCTTTGTAGGTTTTCCTGGAGATTTAGATCTCCCTCTAGATTTAGATCTCCCACTCTATGACTTATTTTTGTTTCTGTTCTGGGACCGTCCTCGTACAGACAAGGCATCACCATTCTGGTTGTCCATATTTTTCCGTCTCATCTCCTCCGTCAGCAAGGCTGAGACTATTTCATCAACTGCAAAGCAGTTGCATTGCTACCTATTGCAATAACCAGACTATCCCACGAGTCTGGTAGAGAACACAACAGACTGATTGGCACTTATCCTCATCTGAAATTTTAATATCAACAATAATAACTGACTTTACCACATATAATGCATTCAGATGCTCTGTCACCAAGTCTCCATCTTTCATCCTCAGGTTATATAGCTTTTTCTGCAGGAACAATTTATTCACCAGAGACTTAGATTGGTACAAAGTCCCTAACTTGTCCATAAAGCCTTCGCCGTAGCTTCCCCTGATACATTCAACAATACTGAATCTGAGACACACAATCGTATTGTGCTCTTTGCCTTCCGATCCAACTTCTTCCATTCTTCATCGGTCACTCCCGTTGGTTTAGTAACCGGATCTACCGCGATCCACTGATCTTTATCCACCAACAGATCCTCCATCTTGAGTTTCCACAACTCAAAACTCTGACCATTGAACTTCTCAATATCTATCTTTCGCTGCTCGCCATCTTATTTCACCACCAGAATCGATCTCACAAATATCCCACTGAACAAGGTCTACCACAGGCCCGAGCGAAACCCCTCAGCAACAAAGGCGTCCCCTTGAAGCCAAAACAGCTCTGATACAAAATGTAGGTTTTAACCCCGTACAGAAATTACCTGCATACGAATTCTAAATCACAAGAAAATAAAAATGCGAGAGCATAACCCATAAAACACATATACACAGAGATTCCCCACTGGATCTCAAAACCGAGACTACCAGCTTGATTTTTCATTATATTCCTTTCAATGTTACAATACATATTTATACATGCCGAAGCATCCAATACCATGGACCGAAAAATCATCGCGTCCAAAACCATGGACCGAAAACCATAGGTAGGTTCGCCCAACCTAATATAGGGTCCAATTTTTTTTTTCTTGGGGCGCTGCCCCGAACCCCGTAGAGGGGAGCTACCTGCCCCCCTCAAACCCCCCGGAAAAGGGGGGCTGCCGCCCCCCCTCTAACCCCCCGGTTCACTACGTAGGTTAGTCGTGGAAAGAATATAACACATGTGACCAAGGATGCCTAGAAGAAGCTAGAGCCAACAACAAAGTTAGGGATACTTGTGGGGTACACTAATACTCCCCACAAATATCGGGTGTATTTGCCTACCAGTTAGAGGACAATGGTTTGTAGAGATCTTAAGTTCGATGACCTGAAGGCCATGCGAGTTTCCCTTGACAGGGAGCTCAAGTTGCATGCAGAGGAGGAACTTTTGGTTCCTAAGGAGGAGGAGCCTCAGACTGATGTGGAGCAACCGCATGCAGAGGATCCAGTAGTGGAGACATCCACTCATGCAGAGTCTTCCAGAGATGGGCGGAAATGCTCAAGGGAAGTTGATAGATTGTTGATGGATGCGAGAGAGAATGTGGGAGAGACATCTTCTCAGTGTAGACAGAGGAGGTCACCTGAGTAGGACACTGGTTACATGGCCCTTGTTAGGGAATGTATAAAGACCGAACCATCTTCCTTCGAGGAAGCAGTGCAACAACTAGTTTAGGTTGATGCTATGGTGGAGAAGTGTGACTCCATAGTTTGAAACAATGTTTGGGATGTTGTTCCAAGGCAGGAATACAAGTCAGTGGTGAGTTCCCGTTGGCTTTACAAGGTAAAGAAAGCAGCTGATGGTAGTGTGGAGAAACATAAGGCAAGGTTTGTTGCCTTTGGTTTCTCATAGGTCAAGGGGATCGACTATGATGATACTTTTGCTTATGTAGCAAGGTACTCATCTATCAGATCGATGTTGGCACTAGTAGCATAGATGGGTTGGAAGAACCATCAGATGGATGTGAAGATTGAATTCCTCAATGGTAAGATTGAGGAAGAGGTGTACATAGAGCAGCCGGAAGGATTTGAGACCTTCGATCGTGATTCGCATGTGTGCCGACTCAAGAGAGCTTTGTACGGGCTGAAGCAAGCACCTCGTGCTTGGTACACCAGGATCGACAACTACTTCATTGGGTTGGGATTCACAAAGAGTGAAGTAGATGCGAACTTATACCACATCATGGTGGAAGGTAAGTAGTTGATCATTGTTCTTGATGATATGATATTGATAGGTGATGATTGTTTGATCATGTCTTGCAAGGAGGACCTTGCAAGAGGGTTCAATATGAAAGACATGGTTCTCATGCACTACTTTCTAGGCATGGAAGTGTGGAAGAAGGATGGGGAAGTGTTTTTGTCTCAAGGCAAGTATGCCAATGAAATACTCACGAGATTCCACATGGAGAAGTGCAAGCCCATGCATACTCCTCTAGCAGGTAACCGGAGGAAGGAGGATGCTACTTCAGGTGAGGTAGTAGCTGCTATTGTGTATCAACAACTTGTGGGTTCATTGATGTATTTAGTGAACACACGACCAAATTTGTGCTTTGCAGTGAACCAACTGAGTCAAGCTATGGTTCAACCTACCAAGATGTTTTGGAAGGCCGCTAAGCATGTGCTAAGATACCTCAGAGGCACATCTTAGTATGGATTATGGTACAGATAGACAGAGGGAGTGAAGCTTCAGGGCTTCACAGATTCAGATTGGGTAGGGAGTCCATCAGATTGGAAGAGCACTTGAGGAGGAATTTTCAATCTTGGTTCAAATGCAGCTTCTTGGTACAACAGGAAATAGAGGTCAGTTGCACTTAGCTCAAGAGAGGCTGAATACATGGTTGCAAGCCAGGCAACATGTGAGGCCATTTGGATGTAGAAAATTCTAGTTGGGTTGTTTGATTAGAGGATGGATCGAACTGTGATCTATTGTGATAATCAGAGTTGTATCAAACTCTCTGAGAATCTAGTATTTCATGAAAGGTCCAAGCACATCGATATCTGGTATCATCATCTTTGATACTGTGTGGTGAAGAGGATCATGTTGTTGTAGTGTGTTTCGACCGAGGAGCAGGATGCAGAAATTTTGATTAAGGCATTTCCAAAATCCAAATTCAAGCTCCACAGAGACAGGATCGGGGTGACATATAATCCCTTTCTTGTTGAGAGGGAGTGCTGAAAATAGCAACAATATATGCTAAAAATAGTGTTGCTATAGATAGCATTTCGGGATACATTCCAATTTTATTTAGTCCCGAAATTAAAATTGAGAATTAAAATTCGAATTTGATCTCAGCAGCTATTTGTAAAATAATTAATTAATTCATCTTAAGTTAATTAGTTGGAGAAAATCAAACATGAAGTCTATGTGAAGGCATGCAACAATTATCCCTTTGATTGAGGAAGTTATCCCTTAATTAAGGAGATCAGGATGAGTTGTACTTTGAGTTGTAATTAGTTAGCTCAGTTAATTGAGTTAAGTCTAGTTATATTAGTTCCAATAGTTTGTGGAATTGATTGTGAGTTCAATTAGTCAATGCATGCATGCATACAACTAGTGTACTTCAAATAACTAAATATTCTCTCATAAATAACTCATGCATGTCAGTTCAGATAGAGACCCAGTTGAGATCAAAGGATGGGACTATGTACTATCAGTTGCAGGAATATTTGCATGAGGATATCTCTTGCATGCAAAAGGAATTCTTTCCTTGAGGATTGTGCAGTTATTTCAGAGGTTAGTGAGTAGTGTGTGAGGTAATTACACACAGGTGGCAGCTTGAGGACCCAGGAGAAACTCCACAAGGAAATATGAGGCTTAGAGGACTGAAGGAAGGCATATGTGTTGTCTATTCTATCTATGAGTAGCAGTGAGGGATTATATTGAGAGCTGGATAGCTTTAGAGATAAAGCTTTATGTAATCCTGAGATATTTCCACTTGTATGATAATATAGAGATAGGAGTTTTTAGCTGAGGCTTTCCCCAGAGTATTCTTCTGTGTTCGTGTGTGATTGGTTTCTTCTTCATCTGTTATATGTGTTCTATTTGGTCTTGCTCAAAATCAATTAAGCTTCCACAAGTTTGTTTGTAGAAGTAGATCGAGTATTTTGCTTTAGTTACATTGCATTATGAGGCGATCTACAGTGAGAATTTCTACATAAATTAGTCGATTCCGTTGTTTAAGCAAAATAATCAAAATTAGAGGGAGATGATCAAAATTCCAAAGAAAGGTGGTTGGTCGAGTTTCCTTGTGTCTTGGCCAATCAAAACACGCCCGATACATATGCGAGCCCAGGTCCACGCATGGGGTTTGAGTCAAATATAGTTTATTGTGATTAAAACAGTTTAATCATTATTAAAGCATCTACAAAGAAACTCAGGAGCCAAACAATAGAGCTGAAAAAGCTAACAATCATCATCATTTTCTAACTTCCTTTACTTCCACTTATTCTATGTTCTTTAGAATGAGGCGTCTTTTACCCTATGTATAATGTTTTGTAATAATTTTTACTCTAGACAATTAGGAAAATAATTAAGTAGTTTGATAGTTTGGTGATTACCAACTGTCTCATAATGTATAAAAAGGGGAAAATTTAGAAAGAAGAGGTTCGAATTTTGGAGAACCTAGAGACTAAGCTACTGAATTCCTTATACAACTGTTGATTAATGAAATAATAAGAAGTTTTCCATACATTTTTGGGTATGATTTTGTGTCTTCTTTGTTATGTGTCATCTTATGTTTTCTTCCTTTAAGTATGGTAATGAAGTTGTAGGTATTTATTTGCTTGTGTAAATAAAGTTAAAATCCCTTAAAAGAGCACTCCTATACTTGAAGTTCCCATCTCTGCAATTCATCTAAGTTACAAATACTAGTTTCTGTGTAAGACAACATATTTCTATAACTTCTCCAAGTGTCACAGATAGTAGATCCTGTGTAAAAAAACATATTTTCTATGACTTATCAAGCTTTCTTCATTCATCATTTATATTCAACAATCAAATGGAATTATGATATTTTCTTGTCACCTAAGTATTGAGGGTTCAAAACCAGATTTCTTAGGTCCTTCATTTGAGAACACAACGTACAATTAAGTGACAAAAAAGTGACAAACAAGTGACAATCATCATAATTATTAATGTCTTAAGAATAATTTCTACACAGCCAGGAAATTGGTTTCTTAAGGTACAACACTGCGCACGACTCACCCGGTGTGGTTCCAGCACATCTATTAATGAGCTCTTGTAACCCTTTTACAACCTTACTATTGCACAATAACTTCATACAGGTCTCCAGGAAAGTTGTGAGCATAGAGGGGTCCATCTCATGCTCAGGCTTATCCTTGTTTCTTGAGGTGGAGGCCTTAGCGAAGCTCTTCTTAGCTTCCATGAAGGTTTCACGTGCACGCTCCAAATCGAACTCAACCTCCTTCACCGGAGCTTTGCAAACCCATGTACTATCTTGTGGCTGTTTCCCCTTGTCATCTCCTATTGCGATTCCACTTCTGAGCATTATATTTACGTTTGGATCTTCCTTGCGTGGCTCAGACCTCATCATCTGCAGGTTCTGAGTCAGTGGAGGTGGTAGCGCCCCTTTGTCACATATTCTAGCTATTAGTGTAGGATAATCTTCCATTTCATGATCAAACAACGTGAAATAATTGCACGACGGACATGTTGGATTAGTGCAATCGCGGGCATAGTGTCTTGGTCCTCTGCAATTAATAGCAAATCAACTATCCTCAACCTCTGCCAGGTCCTCCTCCGCCTCGGCCTCTTCCGCACCCTTGAAATCCTGTCCGCGCCATCCCTGCACTCTGGTCAAGGGACGTGTTTTAGCCTAAACCCTATAGGCGGGAGTTCTATCCATCATCAATTCATAGCTCCTGCAGATATGGTCATCATGTCCTACCGACCTATAAAAGTTGTAGAACAACTATTGCAGTGCTTATACATACTTCTGTTGCAAGTGACAGTTATCCGTGGCATGTTTTCTGGCTACCTGACAGATAGCGCACCTAATGTAGGCATCATGCTAGGTCCTGCTTGAGCTTCTGGCCTTAAGGGCATCAGTCCTCTTCCTACAATGTAGTTTTCAAAGACCGGGAAATGGTATTTTTCATGACCCTGACTCTTGCATTTCAAGCACCATACCTCCTCGCGCACCTCTCGTCGAACCGTCTTGTCCTGCTTTAGACTTTGCATCTCAAGGCATAGGTTCTTCAGGTGTGCACGGATCTGCTGAACTCCTAGATTTGGATCTTGCATCGAAGTTTCATGTAGTCTCATGGAAATCTCCAAAGCCTCTGCTTGAGTTGTTATATTCTGCTGCGACAACGCACTCCTTAAGTGTGGTAGTAGCGAAGCTACAAACCATTCGCGATGCTGTTCATTTGTCAAATTCATGTTGGCTTCGTTTATTTTACACTTCAACCTCTAATCTAGTTCCCATGGCATCTCACCTAGTCGCATCGCGATTTATTTGAATCCCACATTTGACTGCACCTTAGATTTAGGCCTACTAAATTTTCTATTCAGTGCTTCCTGGGTGTCTGCCACTCCAACATTCGGGTTATCATTAGAGTACTTAATATACCAGGTTAGTGCGTGATCTTGTAGAGAACTAACTCACATCGCCTTCTTTATATGATCATCTGTAACACCTTGAGCTTCCCATACATCCCTCACAATGAACCAAAATTGGTCTGGGTCTTCATTTCCCAAGCCTTTGACAATAGTAACTTCACTATATTTGCCATACTGAACTACGGTGGAGATGGAGGTTGTGTTGAGTGATGGAAAAGGTATGCATTTGCCATTTATTTCTTTATATTTTCCTTTGAATCATAACTCCTTTACATTCTAAAATGGTAATTTGTTAAAGAATTATGGTAGAATTAAGGAGATTTGTGATTGATACAAAATAACTGATTATTGTCTTTTTCTATACGAAAAATGAAGGAAATGGAAAACCACTATTCGGGAGGAAAAAAAAAAGTAGAAGCAACTGCTGTCCCTTCCCCAGGAAGCCGTATCCAGACAAGGAGATCAATATTGGAGTGCATAATCCAGGAGAAGAAAGGGAAAGTGTGGCATCAGTGCAAGAAGACAAAACGATAAATTGGAAATCAAAGATAGAGCGAATCCCTCAGGATCCTTTGATCCCGAGGGATCATTGCTTTAGAACTTATCTGTACTCTTGATATATCCGCCTGGCCATTATAAAAAGGGTGCACTTGTAGCCCGGGGGGGCATGTATTATCATTTTGAAGAACTTACTATTGTGCTGTTACTTTGATCATCGACTCTTGTTGGTTAAAACAGAGTACGATTGGCTATAAATTTTTTATACATGATTAATACATAAATTAGTTGTCCTTCCTTCCTTCCCACCAAATTAGCCTGGCAGTGCTTCACTAGTGACTAAGGGCCCGGCCGTGGTGGTTTCACTTGCTATATGTACCATTATTTTATAGTTCCAGTCATGTGATGGTTTGATTTAATTTTCATTTCCTTGAATCGCATTGCTTTACAGTTTCCTGTCTTTACAAGTTCTAATACTTTATGGAATAATTTTATTGCATAAGCTGTGATTGAATCGCGTTGTTGCTCCCTTCCTATCATAATGAGATTATTATCCTTTACCACTTATATCGTTATTCATTTCAGTTATAAAGCCTCGCAGTTCATTACAGATTGCTGTTCATTTGGCTTTGCTGTTCATTTCCACTAAGATAACGTTGCTGTTCATTTTCATTTAGTGTTGTTGTTCATTTCTATTAAGTTAGCACTGCTGTTTATTCATACTAGATAGGTGTTATTTCTTTCCTGCAAGTATTTGGTTTCGATTTTAAGTATTTTTCAAAGAGCGTTTTTACGACATTTCTCTTAGCAACATTAGTGATCTATCATTTCCATTTAATTTCTTTAGTGTGGAGTGTAAGATGAACAACTGTAAAGGGCATTGGCTATCATTGTCTAAGTTCTCAGATTGTGGATCTTGTTTATATTTGATTTCATTTATATCAGTTGACAGAGGAAAGAGTTATCACTACTGCATCCTTGAACGATAAATTGCTGTAGTTTTATGAGTGAATGATTTAAGTTCCAAAGCATTAAGTTTCTTTTGATTGCAATTATATTTTATTTCAAGCATTCGTTTACTCTTGTATTTAGCACTATACTGCAAATTACAAAACATTACTCTTGAAATAAATTGCTCGCCTCAGACTGAGTACACTCTTGAAATAAAAAATCGTACCTAGATTGATAATTAATGTAGGATAAATAGGAGTTCAAAAGACACCTTTTATACCTCAACATTTTGGCACCGTTGTCGGGGAGAGTGTAGCCATTTGTTTTTTTTAGAAGAGTAGTGTGCATTTGATAAAGTGCCTGCTAAGAGAGAATTGGGTATTAAAAATGGAAGGTAAGAACCTGCATACGGAGCATGTAACAACCCTGCTCCCCTGCCTGCTTTCCTACAGATTTGTTGATTATTTTGGGTAGAAATAAGTATTTGAGTTGTGTGCATGACTAAGCAGAAAAAGCCCGAAAAGAATCCAAAACCACTACCCAAACTTGATAAAGCTAAGGGACTGGTGACCCTTGGCCGATCGACCTTTATAGACAATATTATTAAGAAAGCAAAATCTCAGCCATCAGTAGGTCCTAGAAAAGTTGCTTCTAGACAACCTACTAGCTCCCTTCAGGCCACAAAATCACCATTTGTAGCCTTTGCTGAGGTACATAGCCAAACAAAAGAAACTGAGCAAGATTTTCAAGAAATTGAGAATTCTCGCCCACTTTCTTTGCAATAAGGGAACCCTAGTATTCTCTGTGAAGGAGGAGGAGAAACAGGGGAAATAGAAGAACCAAGATCCCCTCTTGGAGTAGTTCAAACACTAAGTAGCCGAGATAAGGGAAGTGCTGTCAAGATCATCCAAAACAAAGCTGAAGAACCTGAAAAGCCAAAATCCCCCCAGACAATCGTTCATCAAGGAACATTCATTATCCCAGACCAAGGAAGAGTTGTTAAGGCCATTCCTACTCCTTCTAGTTAGCCTAGGAATAACTCCCAAGAAATCCCAGAAGGATATTGGCACATATTTGATCAAATGGCCAAGAACCATCAAAAACCTCAAGCCTCTACACAACAATATCCATTGTAGATACTGTAGTTAATGCACCTATGAAGGCCATTCCTCTCCAACTTATTCCTACATTCCATGGCCTAACATCGGAAGATCCAGATGCATTTCTGTTTGAAATCGATGTATTATGCTGGGGGTATGATTATACCACCAATCCCAAAAGCTAAAACTATTTCCCTCCACATTAAAAAGAGAAGCTTTACGATGGTTTATGGGGTTAAGTGGAGGTGTTATAAATGACTGGGATCAGATTAAAGGGGATTTTCTAAGGAAATATCAGGATTATTGTAGGTCTAGAGAATTAAAAGATGAAATATTTCAAATGACAGCCAAACCTAATGAAACATTGGAGGAATATGTAGAACGCTTTCAATACAATCTCTAGAGAACTCCTTATGCATATTTTCCCTTACCTGACAATGTGTTAAAAACTACATTAATTAAAAGGATGAAGGAACAATGGGTTGAAACATTAAACATTATGGGAAAAGGTGACATATATCAAGAAAGTTTTGCTGACATTATTGATTTATGTATCAGGAGTTCGAGAGGCAGTACAAGGCTAAAACCGGCAGAACGTGACATAATCACAAGGGACAACAAGATCTCTAGTGGAGGTGTAACCCGCGAAGAAATTGGGAATCTATTGGAAGACTTCAAGACTGATATTCTAGGGACTCTAACAATGCAGCTCGATTATGCAGGCTAAACAAAAGCAAGCAGAAGCAGAGCAAAATTTTGCAATATTCTGCCCTAGATTCAGAAAGCAACACAACCATAAAGAGTGCCCACTAGATGCAGTCCAAGTCTATGCCATTTTCACAAAAGACCACTCCACAGAAAACTTCCCCTCACTCCCGAGCCTAAAAGTAGTCTACAAGGAGGTGGAAGAAGAATCAGAACTAATGTACTTACTCAATGAGTGCCGCCAATGGCAGCCACGACAAACAGGTATACCCAGTGATCCATCCTCTTCTTTTCAGTCTCCTTAGTATAATTCTCAACAATATAATGGAATGTGGAAAAATTAGCCACCTTTCCCAGCTGGTCACAACAACCATTTCCTACATCACCATGGCCAAATCAAACAAATCAAACCAATTGGCCAAAATTCCCTTATTGTCCACCATTTTGGAAAAATAATGCATATCTGACACAATGGTGACCCTCCACCTCTTAGAGTCAAACCTCGCAGTCAAACTGGAAAAGACCTATGAATCAGCCAACCAGAATGATTCCTCTCCCTCAACCTACACTGACAGCATCATATACATTGCAGCAAAATCCTCAGACCAACTTAAGACCGTAACTTCGAGCCCAGCCCAACCCGAACCCTAATAATAGACTGGTTCAATCTGTTCAAATAATCAAAGCACCAGAACTAGAAACCGAGTTAAGGGAGTGCAATGACCTTCAACTAAGGTCTAGGCGCGTAATAGAAACTAAGGGAGATAAAAATGCTCAAGTTGAAAATCTGTTACCTTTAGAACAACGACTACAAGAAGAGGATGTGGTTAGACAACAAAATCACGACCAAGCAACCACTTCTTCTCCCCCATTCCCAGAACGACTAATCATGACATGCCCAATAGAACATCCTGACTTTGATCTTCTGGGAGAACTAAGAAATTTGTGTATAAAGATCCCACTCTTCCAGGTTATCCAAGATATACCGATCTACACAAAAACCATCAAAGAGTTATGTATAAAAAATCCAAAGAGGAGAATAACAACTAACCCAGTTGTCCAAGGAGTCGGCACCCTATCTGACTTACTATCAGGAAGAGAGACACCTGTATATATGAGGACACAGGGAATCCTATAGTTACGGTGAAAATAAATGGGCACTCCTTTCCAAATGCCTTAGTTGATTTAGGAGCTACAATTAATATTTTAACAACCACCACTTGTCAAAAACTTGGCGTTACATCATTAGATCCAACCACAACCTTATTGGAGTTCGGTAACTAATCGGTAGTCAGACCAAAAGGCACACTACGTGATGTAATGGTCTCTGTAGACTCCTGGGAATACCCTGTAGACTTTTTAATAATTAATCCCAAAAACCAGCTAGATGGACACCCTTTAATCTTAGGTAGATCTTGGCTAGCAACTATTGATGCTTACATTGGCTGCCGACAAGGCAGTATGACTATAACTAGAGGGAGTAATGTCAAGAATTTAGCTTTATACCCTCCAGCCCAACCAAGCCTAACAATAATGAAAACTAACAAACAACATGTATCATATCTCACAGAAAACATTAGATCGCCTTCAACCATAGAAGATGCGCTCAAATTTAAAGACCAAATAGAGGATGACGTCATTAACAATTTGATTAAGCAACTAGAAACCATATCCCATGTACAATGTCACATGATAAAGGCAGCATTTGATAACGAACTAGAAGAAGATCCCCTCAAAGACACTCATGATCAATCAATACCTACTATCTCTGTTTCAAACAGCAAAAATATAGAGAGTGAGCCAAGAAAAACCTTGAACATTAACAAAAACCTGACTCCTGAACAAGAAGAAAAGTTGGTCCAACTACTGAGAAAATACAAGGAAGCTTTTGCATGGGATTACCTAGACATGAAAGGAATTGATCCCAAACTATGTACGCACCACATTTATACAGAAAAGGATGCTAGACCCATTTTCCAACCCCAACAAAGACTAAACCCTCATCTTAAGGATATCGTGAAAGCTGAATTACAAAAACTTTTAGATGTAAACTTTATTTACCCAATATCTAACAGCAAGTGGGTCTCTCCACTAGTAGTGGTGCCAAAGAAGAATGGAAAGTGGAGGATATGTGTAGACTACAGAGAATCAAACAAAGCAACCCAGAAAGACCACTTTCCCCTTCCATTCATTGATCAGGTATTAGACACGTTAGCAGAAAATAAATTCTTTTCTTTCTTAGATGGCTTTAGTGGATACAATCAGATCCAGATTGCCCTCTGAAGACTAGGATAAAACTACTTTTACCTGTCCTTGGGGAACATTTGCTTACAGAGTCCTAAGCTTTAGCCTATGCAATGCCCCTACCACATTTCAAAGGGCCATCCTCAACATCTTTTTAGATTTAATAAATTAAGGGCTCGAAGTATATATGGATGACTTCACACCGTATGGAGATGATTTTGAGCCAACACTAGACACATTGGAAAAGGTGCTACAAAGATGTATTGCCACCAGGCTTTTCTAGAGCCATGAAACGTGTCATATGATGATGACCGAGGGACTCATCCTAGGTCGTTATATCTCAACAGCTAGAATACAGGTAGATCCGACTAAAATTTAGATAATTTTGTTAATACCTACTCCTACAACACAAACAAAGGTACACAGTTTTCTTGGTTTTTCTGGTTATTATAGGAGATTCATAGAGCAATTTTCTCAAATAATTGCACCTCTATACACACTAACTGGGAATGTTGATTTTTTTTGGACAGATAAGTGTGACCGTGCTTTCGAGGATTTGAAAAAGCTTGTATCGACAACCCTCGTCCTAAGGGGCCCAAATTGGGATTTACCATTCCAAATTTCATCAAATGCATCAGACACAACTATTGGAGTAGTCCTTGGGCAGGAAGAAGATAAAAAGCCATATGAAATTTATTATATTAGCAAGAATCTATCTCCTGCTGAACTAAACTGTACTGTAACTGAAAAAGAGTTTTTAGCTGTAATACATGTTGTAAATAAGTTTAGAGATTATATAACTGGGTATCCTGTAGTTTTATATACAGATCACTCTACCATAAAATACATAGCAAATAAACCTGTTACAAATGGTAGAGTAACAAGATGGTTGATTTTATTGTAGGAATATGACATCACAATAAAGGATCGACCTGGAAAGGAGAATCCTGTAGCTGATTTTCTCTCACGAATGCCAAAGCCAGTGGACACAACAATAGTTGAAGATCAATTCCTAGATGAACATTTGTTTGTTGTTATTGGCAGAACACCATGGTACGCTGATGTTGCAAATTATTTAGCAGTAGGTAAATTACCCAAACATCTAACGCCCAATGAACGAAAATAGGTAGTGTAGCGCAGTACCCGATTTTCCTAGATCAGGGGCTACCTATTTCATACAGGGGTGGATATGCACATCAGAATATGCGTGCACGAAGACGAAATATTTGACATTCTGAAAGCTTGCCATGACGGACCGTGTGGCGGGCATTTCGCAAACCGCAGGATTGATCACAAGGTTTTACAAACATGCTATTACTGGCCTACAATGTTTAAAGATGCTAATAAATTTGTTCAAGCCTGTGATAGTTGCCAAAGAGTGGGATGCCCTGGACAGTTCGACGAAATGCCTTTAAATCCACAGTTAGTAATCGATCCATTTGAGTGTTGGGTGCTCGATTTTATTGGTCCGATTAACCCATCATCAAATTAGAAAACATACATTCTAGTAGCAACAGAGTATGTTACCAAATGGGTGGAAGTAGAGGCACTTCAAAGAGCTACAGAGGATTCTATAATACATTTCATTTTCCAAATATTTGTCCAATATGGCCTCCCAAGGGACATCATCACAGATGGAGGACCACAATTTGTAGGTAATAAAATTGTTGCAACATATTACCACATTCGGCACAAAATAACCACCCTGTACCACCCACAGGCAAATGGCCAAGTAGAGAGTACGAATAAAGTGATAGAAGCAATACTGACAAAAAAAGTTGCATCACACAGGCGTGATTAGGCTTCAAGATTGCTAGAGGCCTTGTGGGCATATTGAACAACGTGGAGAAATACCACCGGCCATTCACCATATCAACTAGTATTTGGAAAAGAACCCATCTTTCCAATAGATTTCGAAATACAAACATTAAGAATAATACAAAAGGTGGGTTTGAATTTAAATGAAGCCCAGACTAGCAGATTACAGCAAATCAACAAGCTAGATGAAATTAGGCTCTTGACTCTTCAACAAATTACATTAATTCAACAACAGAGAGAAAAATGGCACGACGCCCTTACCAAAAACAAAATCTTCCACGAAGGAGATTGGGCACTCCTATATGATTCCAGGTTTTAGGATTTCCCAAGAAAACTCCGGATAGGATGGCTTGGACCTTATGAGATACAGAAAGTTCACAACAATGGCACCATTACATTGACTACCATTGATGGATCTGGATGTTCGTTTAAAGCAAACGGTCATCGAGTGTGACTTTAGCACAAACCGCTCATTCGGGAATCCTTTTACCAACAATTACGGAAAGATTCCACTATGCAGATTCTTGCTGAGGAAGATAACCCCTCCTCAACAGTAGTTCACTGAATAATTCTTTTGTTTATGAATTTTGTATATAACGTTTTATCTTTAATTTTGCCTGTATAAACTGTTTTTTTTTTTTTTTTTACAGATTGTTACTGTTGTTCCTCTTAAGGGACAACAATTTTGCGTGCCTGTATTTTTCATGTTGTTCCTCTTAAAGGAACAACAACCGTTCCTCTTAAGAAACAACACATTTGCGTGTTTATTTTTTTGTTCCTTTTAAAGGAATAACACTTATGCATGTTTATTTTTGATGTTCCTCTTAATGGAACAACACTTTTGCATGTTTATTTTTATTGTTCCTTTTAAAGGAACAACACTTCTGCGTGTTTATTTTTGTTGTTCCTTTTAAAGGAACAACATTACTCTGTGCTTATTTTTGCTGTTCCTTTTAAAGGAACAACTGTTGTCCCTTTTAAGGAACAACAATCATTCCTCTTAAGGAAGAAAACTCCCACTTGCGTTTTTGTTGTTCCTCTTAAAGGAACAACACTTCCGCTAGATTATTTTTGTTGTTCCTCTTAAAGGAACAACACTTCCGCTAGATTTTTTTTGCTGTTCCTCTTAAAGGAACAACATTTCCACCATATTGTTTTTGTTGTTCCTTTTAAAGGAACAACCCCTTTCACATTTTTTTTTTTTATTTTCTATTGTTCATTCTAAAAGGAACAATAGTTTCGATTTGGAATGTTCTTAGGCTGTTCCGCTAAAGGATCAATAGTTTATTTTGAACTTGCTTTATTTGTTGTTCCACTTAAGGAACAACTGTTGTTCCTCTTAAGGAACAACTGTTGTTCCTCTTAAGGAACAACAATTTTGACTATATCTTTTTCTTTTATTTGCTGTTCCTCTTAAAGGAACCATAGTTTGGCGTGCAGATGTTTTTTTTGCTATTCCTCTTAAGGAACAATAATTGTTCCATCTAAGGAACAACACTTTTTGAGTGCATTTTTTTATATGTGTGTTTCTTAAAAAACATCATTTAGAAAATTTTTGTGAATGATGGTTCACTGTTCATGATCCCTTCAAGGCACATATATAAATTTATGCAAGGGTACAAAAACTAGAGGATACTGAAATCAGCAAACCAAAGAAAAATCGTTATCTTTAGAGAAATTGTTTTGTATCGATAAGAAAAAAGAGGAAAGGACACAACTATTTATATCACTTTGGTGTCTTTATTTTCACTAAAACTAATTTGATTGATTACTTTTATCATGTTGGTTCTTCCCTAATCTTCATAATTCTCTATGATCATTATTATTGAATAAGAATAAGGGCATATTTTCCTCTATTGATATGTTTAGAATTCTTCCACCATCCCTACTCTTAAGGAGTGTTGAGCCATCCTCTATATATAAATAGGAAAGTGCTATATAAAAGAAAAAGAAGAAAAAACATATATGATTACTAACAATTCTATGATTTGTCAGATGAAGGATAGGGGGTCTCTGTTGGCATTATGATACATATGTCGTACTTGATGGCAACCCACTCATCTCAGATGATAAATTATAGTGTAGCAATGTTCACGCACTTTCATGCAGAGAAAAGTTCACGCACTTTCATGCAGAGAAAAGTTCCTTTCATGCAGAAAAAAAAGTTCCTTTCATGCAGAGAAAATTTCACGCACTTTCATGCAAAGAAAAGTTCACGCACTTTCATGCAGAGAAAAGCGCACGCACATGGGAAATCTTATGGTTGGTTCATGGTATTAGTCTGACAGTTTTTTATCATATGGTTTTGGTCTGTGGTATTTAGTCCTTGGTATTTTAACCTAAGGTTTTGGGCCATGGTATCTCATCATAAGTGTTGATCCCAAGTATTCGGTCCATGGTATTGAATTGTTATGGTTTTTGGTTCGTGGTATTGTGAAAGGCCTAAGGTTATAAAAGAGGAAGGAGATCATTTGGCAAGGCATCTTTTGAATTATTGAATATATGATAAAGTGCTAGATCTGGAATACTGTGATTGGTTTATGGTGCAGATCTGGATCTGAATGAAGAAAGAACCTGAGCGCAAGGAGAAGGATAAGTTCTATTGATGGGTCAAAATCTTAAGGCTGGAATAGTGGTATCTCTATATGATTTTGATCTGTGATATGTGGCACACGCTTGATCTATAAATCTGATAATCTTGGTTAACTAATATCTGAATGTTTGAAAGAATGAATTTATAGATCTATACGCAGGTCGATATTGACACAGAAGTGTATGCATGCAGGTTTCTGAATAGTGAAATAGCGTACATCTCTTGATTTATGTTTTAGCTGCTTTTGTTTGTTGCTATAGTGTTATGGGTTCAGAAGTGGGGTGTGATTACTGTTATTATGATCTGGGTACAGTAGTCAGAGAAGTGTTTATTTTGATTCAGTTTTGATTGGTGAAAAAGTGATTGGTTGATGTAGAAATTCTTTATGTTATTTGTGGATCCAATATGAAAATTTATGAAACGTGGTCCTTGGAAGGAAGAGAAGGTTGTAGTCTTCTGCAGGTAGCAACCTGCGTACTAGTATCTCAACTAGTACAAGAA
>APFE031624013.1:34168-50009 GCA_000404065.3 Pinus taeda
TTAAATACCATAACATATATTATATAATATTAAATACCACAGCATATATTAAATAATGTTAAATACCATAGCATATATTATATAAACATCAAATACCATAGTATATATATTATATAACATCCAATACCATAACCTATAGTTAAAGTGATCGTTTAAAAATAGTTATAAACTATCAATCCGCATAAAGACTGGCCATCGATCGTCTATAATATCTAGAACCCTTAAAGTCTACCAGCTACTGAAAATTTATGACAACCAGAATATCGCAGAGCCTTCAATGCTGAGAGGCGGTGGCTGCAAGTGGGAGGGCGGCCACCGCCAGGCGAGGGGGGCATAAATAGCAGAGGGCTGACCCGGGAGTGAGAGAGGAGAGGAAGGAAAAACTCATTAGCAGAAAACCGAAGCAGAGATTTTACAGAAGAGCTTTTAGTGATCTGAGTTCTGGGCACGGAGGGACAGAGAGCCTCTGTGGAGAGCGTCTCTGGATCGAGCAACCAGGTTGCTCTGTCAGGTCGGGTGGTATTGGCCATCTCGAAATTTGATTGAAGAAGTACCAGTTCAGCAGCAGAATCATCAACCGCAGTTGAGGTTAGTATAATTTAAATTTTTACGCTGTCTGTATTTCAGTTTTTAAATTCTGGTTTCTGGTTTCTACAACAGACAATCGTTTGTGTGACAGACTCATGATATGGACTCGCCATCCTTTGATTTGGATGATCATCTATTCGGCAATGATGTACACTTGATTTCTTTATATTCCTGAATATATCACAGCTTGAATGAAAGAAACTAGATCTGGGGTCTTCAAAACTCGTTCAATATTCACTCGGAGTACAAGTCGATACATGTGAAAAATGTTCTGGAGTCGAACATGGAAAGACATCGCCTGATTACCAACCAGTGATGTAAGTTGTTAATAGGTGCAAGAGGAATCACCAATAATGACAATGACCCTCAAGGTACTACAGTACAATTCATGTGGTTTGAAAAAGGACTTGGCGTCAAAAACCACGTGAAATCTCTCGGTTGAAGGCCGTTGATGTAAACCTATTGCCGAAAGTGAGAAACTTGCCATTGAGGCATGCAAGCTTCAAAGTACTGAAAGGGTTGTTCCTAAGCCAACTTTTTGGATAATGAGCTGATGTTGATAAGAAACGACCCATCACAGGAGGGCCTTAATGAATCCCACATCAATGACACGGAACAGAGAAAATGATTTTGGAGGTGAAAACATTCTAACGATACAGGGTTTAGGGTGGCGGCCATGAAGGAATGGAGCATGAATGTATTGCAGTGGGTGAGACATAGGTGAATTGTCTGAATGACTTCTCTTGAACATATCGGCGACACTGACGATGGATTTCGCATTAACCCCAAAGATGTATGGTGTGATGGACCGATGGTGATGACCAGTGAACGGAACAACCTAACCCGCCATGGATGTGGAAGGAAAGTGTCATGTTCAAGAGCGACTTGCTACCAATAAAGTTTCTTCAAGTTTTCTTCCCAATTTTCCCCAGTCATTGCTGACCAGTACCTCTTTATTTTTTTCAAGATTGAGGAGGATAACATATGCTTGTTCTATAATCCGCCCTTTGGGCGAATCTGTCGCTATATTTTAGTGAGCCTAGTGACAGTGAAACTCGTTCTCGTCCATGTGGACGAGTTTGTCGCTATTTAGTTTTAACGAGTTTAACAACAAAGATAACTCGGTCCCTTTCAATTTTAGAGAGTCTGAAAGGAACAGAAAGGAGACTCCAACGATTCCTTTTCGTCATGCAATCCATTAAGTCCGAAAAAGCGTAAAATAATACAAAAGGGATGAATTTTCAATAGTTTTAACAAGCCGAACAAGACAAGCACTAAAATCCCTCAGGTCCAAAAAGATTAAAATCTAGAGGGATAGCACTTTTGACGAATTTAACGATCCGGAGAGACCAATCGCTTGGCAATCTTTTCATATTTTACGAGTTAGGTGAAAAGAGATTAAGGAAGACTCTTTCGGGAACGAGTGCTGGTTTTCACGTAACAGCTGATTCCAGGTAAGATTGAATTTTCCAATCACGGTAGTGTCACAAGGATGGCTAATAGATCACCTTTGCAGATGTTCCCGAGGGTAAACAATCATTGGGGTGAATGATCGGCTAAAAACAGAGTGGAGGTGATGATGAGAACACGACCAAGGCTCAAAAGCTTGCGATAAGGCATTCACAATGGTTATTTACCAGTTCATTTTTTAATGAGCTTAAACACTGGGGGAAACATTTGCTCATGACTTATGTTTATTTTTTAACAAGCTTAAACTATGCGCTAAAATTGCTCGTGGAGGGTTTATTTTTTAACGAGCTTGAACCCTGCGGTAACATTGCTTGCGATGATGGTCATTACTATGCGAAATCAAGCATAGTAACGCTTGAGGTACAACCCGTTGTGAGGTTGTGCCAGTGGAATCCCATCATAGTCCATCAACTCGTAGGCTCCTTTTGCTAATACTCTCTTAACAATATAGGGACCCATCCATAATGATTTGAATTTCCCTACTCCCAACTTATCAGATTCCTGGTTGTAAAGTAAGACCAGGTCACCTTTTGAGAAGACGCGAGGTTTGACATTCTTCTCGAACTACGCTTTGACTCATTTCTTATATGCTTTGTTAGCTGAAACTACATCACGATGGGTTTCATCCAATTGGATTAGTTCCAAGAAACGAGCCTCTTCTTCTGAGGTTCCAGGGAGAAGGTCGACTGTGAGTTTGAGGGATGATATTTCACATTGACCGGTAAGATTGCTTCCAGACCATACAGAAGTTGAAAAGGTGTGAACCTGGTTGCATTTCTTACCGATGTCTGGTATGCCCACAAGGCCTAGTACAAGATTAGGTTCCAATCCCGTTTGTGGAGTTCGATCATCCTTTGCAGCATGCGCTTTAGGATTTTGTTGATTGTAGATAGTACGGAGTAGAGTTGTCGTGGGACAATCCTAATTTGGCAGCCAACTCAACTATCATGTGATTGAAAAAATGTGATCCATGATCTGTGACTATGGCCTGTGGAATACCGAATCTGGAGACTACGTGATTAAAAAAGAAAAGGGCAGTCATTTCACCGGTGTTGTTTAATGTAGGCATCGCCTCATCCCATTTGGTAAAATAGTCTACCGCGACTATTATGTACCCATGACCCCCGGCCGACGTGGGGTTACATGTCATGAAATTTATGCCCCATTTGGTGAATGGAACGACAGCTACTACTCGTTGCAGTGGTGCGGGTGGTTTTCTGGTTTTTCTATCGAAAATTTGGCAAGCATGGCAACTTCTAACTGTGGTTATGCAATCTTTGAACATTGTTGGCCAGAAGTATCCTGCTCGCAAATTTTTTTGCGCCCTAGCATAACCAGATTGATTCCCCCCACATGCACCAGAATGAAAGTTATTCAGGACTTTTTTGGCCTCCTCATGGGTGAGGCACCTCCGCAGAATTGTATTGATACCACGACGGTAAAGAGTATCATCGACGATCACATAGTCTTTTCCTTAGTATCGAATACTCATTGTTCGAAGCGTGAGGTATTAGGCCTATATGCTTGTGTCTAGAGATAAATGATTATATCTCCATACCATAGATCGCTTGAAGATATCAGAAACAAATTTTCATCATGATTACTTCTTCAGATGTTGCATCGTTGGATGAAGATGGGAGATCGCATAGTAACTCCGCGAATACAAGGGATTTCTTTGATTTGGATTTTTTGAATTCCAAATCAAACTCTTGTAGGATTGCTATCCATTTTGAATATTTTCCCCCAAGCAACTATCGTGACAATATATAAGTCATGGGGTTGCAATCTGATAAAATTGTAGTTTTCCTGAAGAGGACGTAGTGTCGAAATCTCTATATTGCTTAAATAGTTGCGAGGGCTAACTTTTCAATGTAGGAGTATTTCATTTTTGTATCATTTAAGATTTGGCTTAAATAATATATAGGATGTTCAATTCCATTGTCTTCTTGAACTAAAACCATTGCTATGGTCGTATCTGCTGCAGCCAGATACAGGTTAAAGTCTTTTCGATAATCAGGAGCATACATTAATGACACTTGTATTAGAGATTTCTTCAAAGCATCAAAGGAGGCTTGCGCGACCTGGTCCCAAATGAAGGGTACTTCCTTTTTCAATAGACGAGTATAACCTTTAGCTTGTTCGGCATAATTTGGAATGAACCTCCTGGGAAATTTGCTTTCCCTTGGAGTTTCTGAATCTAAAGCAAGTTTGAAGGTGGAGGCAAATCGATGATTGCCTGAACCTTGCAAGGGTCGAGACAAATCCCATCCTTTAAGACTACGAAGCCAAGTAAACGACCAGAAATGACACAAAACACACATTTGTGTGGATTGAGTCATATCTTGTAGTGTCGGAAACATAGAAATATCGCTCTCAAATGGCATGGATGATCGGTCCGCTTTTGTGAATGGGCTGGGAGATCATCGAGATAAGGTTGAACGATGTTTTTGATGTCATGGAAAGCATAGCTCATTTCTCTCTGAAAAGTTTCCCCTGCGTTCTTCAAACCAAAAGGTAGCTTGTGATATTCGAATGTGCCCCATGGACAAATGAATGCAGTCTTTGACTAGTCCTGCGGGTGGATATTTATTTGATTATACCTAGAAAATCCATCCATAAATGAAAAGATTTTGCATCTGGCACATTCATCAATTATCTGGTCGATAAAGGGTGTAGGGTAGTTGTGTTTATGATAAGTTTGATTTACATCCCTATAATCGACGCAGACTCTAATCGTTCGTTGTTTTTTCATCACAGGAACAATATTCGATACCCAATCAGATAGAGGAACGGGGTAAATGAAATCAGCATGGAGGCATTTTTAAAATTCCGCCTTGATGGCAACGGATTTCTTGGGGTGCACCTATCTTAGCCATTGTCATACCGGTTTGACATATGGATACATCTTAATTTTGTGTTCAACTATGCTCGAGTCAATACCTGGCATTTCATCATATGACCAAGCAAAGATATCTCTAAACTCGCGAAAGAGAGTGCTATATATTTCCAGTTCTGAAGAAGAACATGATTTGCCAACATGAATATTCTCTACAACATCTGTTTTGGTTCAGATATTTATGGCAGTAGTCTCTTCGATATTGGATAGGTTTCTCTTGGAATCCACTGTATTTACAGTATTTTTCAGAAAGTCAAATACTGAAGGATGGTGTAGGTCGCCAGAATTATCTTCTTTCCAGTTCAAAAGATGGGAAAGATGTTGGTAATCTTCCCATGGTGCCCCATCAATCATCATCGATTGAATGATTCCTTCATCTGTAGAGTGTACTTGCGACCAAGGATCTGAAGGGGTGCCATATTCATTATACCTATCTATCCAAATTCTCGATGAGAGTTGATGCGGGTTTATCTCCCATGCTGAAAACATTGTTGCTATAATATTTCCGGTGGGGTTAGAGGAAAAACTTGTGGATGATCCATTTTAACATCCTTTTCTGACATATTTTGAGTGGAAGATATCATATTGTAGGTTCCTACATTAGCGACTTCCGCCAAATTTGTAGGAGGTGGTAGGGTAAAGGTTCCCATTAACGTAGGGTCTTTTAGTAGGCCTACTCCGATATTGTGAAGCATGCTAGGGCTTCCATGGATCATTGGAATGCTTCCCGTAACTTGTAAATTGTTGGGGAGAAAAGTTTGTTGGTCGATGATTGTAATTCCTCCTTGGAAGGAAATGCAATTTTCCTAAATTAGGTCGACACAACGGCTGCCATGGCGTATATCCAAGGTCTTCCCAGTAGGATTTTGTAATCGAGATTTCCATCGATGACTTCAACATCCATTTCTGCTATTTTTCCCCCCAGTTCGACTTGCAAGTTGCTTAGTATTCCATACGGGGTGTATGTTCATCCATCAAATGCTTTCAATGTTGTTGATGATCGTGACAAGGACAGAGAACTTAGATTTTTCCAGCAACTCATCGACATGATACATGTGGATGCCCCTCATCAATAATTGTTCTATGAACATTTTTGTTGAGCGCTTTCACTTGAATGAGGAAAGCTAGTTGAGCTGGTAACTGAGGGTTGTATCCTTTGTGATTAAAAGATACAAGATTGGAATCCATTGGGTAAATCCCACCTATTGCTGATAATAAAGCCTGGTTTTGGGAGGGGAAATTTTGCAGTACCGCAAGAGTCGACATCGCGGAGGGCGCTTGGGCTAAATACTCCACTATATTATAGTGTTGTGCTACTCGGGCACGACGATTAAATGTAGATTTGTGTACTACTCCCTTTGGCGGTTTTATTGTTAATTCAAGAATGATGGGTGGAGCGACTTCAGTTGAAGTTGTTGTGGAACTACTAGGTTGATCATTATCCTTGTTTTTCAACATCTGTGGATTCCCGTAATCTTTACTCCTTGTTAATATCAGAGCATCATTCAGTTCCTTTGAAACTGACAACATTAGCACTTGCGATGGGGAAGCATTATCGCTAGCAACCAGATTTGTTCCTGTGTTTGGAAAGAGATCTGTCAATACAGCCAAGGTTTTCAAACTTTTGAAAGATTTTCTAAGTTAATCTTTATATCGATAGTCTCTGGTCCAGTGATCCTCGTCACATATATGACATGGAGTTTTTGGTTTCCCATTCCCAGAAGGGTTTGCAAAATATTTTCTAGGAGATGAGTCCTCCTCGTTTTTCTTCTTCCCTTGTTTTTTCTTCTTTCCTCCTGGCTACTTGGGTTCTTTGACTTTGTCTGTTGACATGACATTTACTTCCAAGGCTAGAGGTTCCTAATTTGCATTTTGACTCGAAACCGTGTAGGCCTTTTTCGATGTAGCCTTTGTAGTTTTAGTGCTTGTTGTACCTATCATACCATCACTCGCATGAGGGTCTTTGTTTGATTTAGGAGGCGGAGGAACAGAAAATTCTGGTCTAGGAGTTTCAGGGATTTTATCGTAGACTGTGCTAGACTGAGTATAGATCAAGTCTAGATATTGTGCACGAGCAATAACTTGCTCTTCAGTGACGACTCCTCCCTTTGCCACGTCTTCTGTAATAGTGGGTAGCAGTGACTTAATAAACCGTTCAGCCAATAGCTGATCAGGAACATATGTTTTTACCATTCTACGATGATGTTGAAACTCATGAATATGATCAGATATTTGAGTAGCTATCGTTTGTTTGAAATTGGTAAGTAGCTCAGTTCCTATTTCGTACCTTATAGGTAACTGAAAATGGGTTAAAAAGGTTGTGGCTAGGGTACTGAAGTTATCAAATGAAGCTCTAGGCAGTTCGATATACCACTTTGTTGCTAGACCAGTTAGCGTGCGCTGAAAGAGGCGAAGTCAAATCGAATCATCATTGAGAGTGTTTGATGAACACCATAGATGAAATTTCATCACATGATTCAATGGGTCTTCGCCTGGATTCCCATTAAATTTGAGAATATCCGACAGAAGTTTATGCGGAATCGTCGACCACCAAAGGGCGTAGGCAATTGGATCGTTCGTTAGCCGACTTAGATCCGGTAACTCTGAAGTCGCCACGAAAGCCAACTGTTGATTCAGGCTTGGTTGAGCATACCCAGGATAAGATGGAATTGTTTGAGCAGTCGGTCTTTGCATACCAGCATAATGCATTTGATGTTGTTAGCTTTGGTAAGGTTGATGGGCATAACCATTATGATATGGTTGATACGGCTTCCCATTACTTGCAAAGAATTGTTGCTCATATCCTTGGTAAGCCTGCTGGAATTACGGTTGTTGGTGTTGCACCAGCCATGGTTGTGAAGCCATGGACTATTATCCAATACTAACTGTTTGACCAAGATGGGGATTGGTGTTCCCCATTTGAACCTGTGCTATTCCACTAGTTGGTGATTGTGGTTGTGTCGGAGGTACAAGAGATTGTTGCATTACAACCTGTGAAACTTGAGGTTGGCATACAACTGGTGATGCTTGTACTTACGATACTACCACAATAGCCGGTGTAGTGGGGATATTTGTCATACGTAAACTTTGTTGTATTGAGCATACAACTCTTGGTTGTTGAGACAGGATTGGCACCGAACCGCTAGTTGTGATTGCAGCATAACCTAAATTATGTTGTGAACTCATGCATGGTTGTCCTTCCGAGGAAGGCAATGAAAAGGTATACGACCCTCCATACGACGGTAATCTAGTACTCAAAGGAATGATTTTCCTTTGGGGACCAGTTTGCCTAAATTGAGCTTGTGACAGATCAATTTGTTGAGACTCAACGTAAGAGATTTGAGATATAATTCCGGACGAACAAATGGGAACAGTCCATACTGTTGAAATAGCCCCTGGATGGACTCCATTGAACGATTGAAATCTGGTTGGGACAGATGGCACGCCGGTAAAAATTGTCGAAATAGAAGAAGGAGCTTCTACTGTTGCTGTGTCGGGTAACAGTCCTTGATGTTCACGGTTGTTTAGACATATTAAGCCTATCCAAAATATTCCTCAGTGATTCTTCAGGAACTTCCGAGGGTGGGTGAATATTTTCTGATGAAGAAGGATATAGGGAAATCCCAGCTCCAAGTTGTGTTGGAGTGCTAGATGGAGGATCTTCCACAATCTCTTCTATGGAAATCAATCCAAGAGGAAGAGGCAGACCGTCAGGTCCGTAAAATATTTCTGGTGCCGAAGAAGATGTAAGTTCTATAGCAACAGATGGTTGGGAGTAACGCCTTTTGAATCGACTATAGATGGAGACGGTTCAGGAATAAAAGTGTTAACCATCACACTAGGATCAGTCGTAATGTCCTTTTCCTGTTGCGGAATTTCTTCTGTAGAGGCAGGGATACCAGAAATGTTCAGAGTAACCGGAGTCTCTGAGGATGTTGGAATGCTTGCTCCAACCAACCTAAGGGACTTTGATCCAGTTAAACGAGTTTGCTTCGTCTGGAACGGTTTCGCTTCTGGAGTCAACAACGGTTGACTCGTAATTCTCTGCGAATGACAGGGTTTTGATTAACTTTCTTCCACGATTGTGGATTACTTGATCAATTCAAAATAAAAAGGGAAAAATGTTTTCCGAAATTAATGAATTTTAGACACTTTGACACAACTTGTTTCTTCAATTTTAAAGAGTCGAGAAAAAACAAAAGATGACTCTAGTCGCCTTCGATTTTTATTGAGCCTAAAGTGACAAGTGCTTAGAGGAACTTTTCTTTTAAGGAGTCTGGAAAGGGGAAAAATGGACCTCTCTGGAGATCTAGGTAGAGAGGATTACCAAACCAACCGCAAAAATGCAGAATACTCTTTACGGTATGGCAGTCAATCTTCCCGAATGCTGTATTCAGTGCATTGCGATCGATAGGCCGGCAGACACGGCTTCCTAAGGATAAAGGATGCAGCCTATTATGGTCTCCCAATATATACTCGACGGTACGTGGGAGCACAAGTCCGTACTAGCACGTGCCATCTCAGAGTGGAGGAATCACCCAACCAACACTGAAAACAACAGTTACCAGGTTTTACGACGCCGGAATATGTCTCTAGCCTAGACCTCTAGATGTTTTGCATTAAGTTCCAAAGCATTGTTAGATTCATTAAATTTATTTTAAGTTGATCTTTCTTAACAATTTGACTTTCAGGTTCACCATGTGATGTCTATATAATTCGTAAAATGCAGTCTACGATGATAAACAAACGTTTAATCTTCTTTTGGCAATGAAAATCCTAGCTACTAAGGAAAGAAAGTTAAGAATCTTTCTGCAAAGAGCATAGAGCACATGCTAAATGCACAGTCCTAAATGAAACCAAGTTGTCGAAATGAAAATGCACATGCATTTATTTGTTTTTAGCCTTCTTAATGCATGAATGATGATAAGAAAGCTATGTGAAAATCTGAATTACTTTTAAAGTGACAATACTCAACAAATTTCTTTTTCAAAATGAAGTGAAGGCAAGAGAGATACATTGCGACTTTGAAATGAAAATTTCTTTTCGACACTTTAGAAACCACTAATTCAAATCACATGCAATAGTAACTGTATAATTGGCTATCCACAACAATTGGATTGCTTTCTAAAACTGAAAATGATAGATACGACACTTTCAGATCCAGAAACGACAGTTCGACTATGCTACTTTTTTCAAAAGAGAACTGAAAATGATGCACAATACATAAAACACACTTACAATTATTTGCACTAAGGAGGTGGAATAATGCAAGAGAAGGGGGCTTTCACAGAAGTACACTGACTACAGACAGAGAAACTCCTGAATAGGACTGAAAATAGTGAGAAAAAACGACAGTTTGAGGGTAAAGTTAACCCTCCCTGACCATCGCACCTGTTACACAGTGAAACCAGTATGTAGCGCACCTACTGCACTTGAGAAATGTGATGCATATAGTCTGCCTTGAAGGAAGGATGTGATGGTACCAGTGCGAGACTTTAAACAAGCTTTGACTCATAGTTTGCAATTGAGTTCAGGGATTTAGGCCGAGTAAGTAATGTTCAGTGTATGTAAAACACAGGGGTGATCTAAAGAGGTTACTAGAGCCACCACTTAGGGTAATTAGATTGCTTGCATATCTATTGTTTAATTCATAAAAAAAACCTGGAGATAGACTAAAGCAACATTGATCTACTTTGCATTTGTATAACAAATGCAGTCAGAAGGCTAGCTGGCTTGACTTCAGGCTTCATCTATAAGTTTATAAACAAAGATAGATAAGCTAACAAACAATCTAGTCACTCCACAGTGGAGTTGGCATTTCTTTACCGGAATAGTGTCGAATCGGATGCTGCTATTCCCACTAATATGGGTGGCTATCTTAGAAACAAACAAGTAAATTCTACTTTTGTTTTCTTTTAAGAAAATAGACAAGAGGAGAAACAAGAAGACCAACCTTAGTCTTGCGCTTGATTTCCTCTCCTTCTAGATAGAGTTTTTCCGCTTCTTCTTTGTCGGCCTAGCTTCAAAGAAAACCTATGGAATCACAACAACATACTACTATCGAATAAACAAAGATCTATATTCATAAATATCACAGGACCAGATGTGTTTTAACCATATAAATGCATATATAAAGAAGTACACAAGAATATGGAAGAAAGCTAGAATAGCTTTATTAAGATGAAAAGGAGCAAGAGGATTACAACCATATGTTTTAACCCAACATCATCCTCTATCTGGGAAGCTCTTGTTCACCTCAAGCAAAGCTTAGATCATCGAACACTATGAATGTACACCAGAAAACCAACAACACTTCTCTATAAGATAAAAACTTCCAACCTCTGGATCTCTGTGATGAGGGATCCATATATAGATGATTACAGAGAGGTGAGTCATCTTATGGGATCTTGATTAGTGTCCT
The DNA here is from genome assembly GCA_000404065.3 of Pinus taeda. Taxonomy (NCBI): domain Eukaryota; kingdom Viridiplantae; phylum Streptophyta; class Pinopsida; order Pinales; family Pinaceae; genus Pinus; species Pinus taeda. Next base: position 45,544 of record APFE031624013.1, read on the forward strand.
CTCTCTGATAGTTCCTTCTTCCACTTGGAGAATGACGATCTCTTACTCATCCCTGGCCGAAACTAGAGAGGCAAGTGTCATAGGGGAAGCTTCTAGAAGATTCCATGATCTTCCACCTCGCATTTTGTCCCTGCCATTTTTCCATTCCTAACCATCACACCCTACAGAGGAGAAATTCAATATGCATTGCACCTTGTACATTGGGAAGGTGATATGCATCACACCCTCTGCACTGAGCTTTCAGTATGGTCTATTTTTGACCATTTATGAGCAGCTTTTAATGGAGAACTTCTCGGAGATGATGTAATAAGCTGACCTTGTTCCTTTAGGCAGTGAAGCAACACTTTTAGGGACTTAGGATCCCTCAGTTTATGGACATTTATGATTGGGGTGGAAGTGCCCAAAAATGTCTATAACACATATCTATATTATATACCTTCCATTTATGTTGGTTTGCTATTGTTAAAATTGTCATCATTATTTTCAATCTTACAATTGGAGAAAATGCTTTAGCATAATCTCTTCTATGTTGTTGCTTGTATCCCTTAAAAACCATCCTTGCTTTTTGTCTTTCTATCCTTCCTTCGACATTTCTTTTGGTCATATCAACACACTTTACACCTACGACTTATTTTCCTTGTGGAAGATTCATTAATTCCCATGTAGAATTATTTTGTATAACGTCTATTTCGTCATCCATTGTTGCTACCCATTTTTCCTCCATAATTACATCTTAAAAATTAAGTTGATCATGTATGTGTGATTATAAAGAAAAAATGGAATTCAAAGCTATGTTACCTTCACCTTCATTTTTATCATAAATATATTTCAGTATTCTAAATTTTTGTCTTCTCAAGCTTGTCAAAGTTGGATTTGATGTGTCACTTGATGTTGAACTTGTAGAATATGGAGTTGTTGTCTCTGCATAAACAATTCTTGCTATTCATGATATTTTTTTATCTACTTAGAGGAGTATTTGCTTGATTATGCGACGCTATCCTATTGCTTGTTGAAGGTGTCAATTGAGGATTACTTTATTGAGCTTGAATAGGTATGGAATGATTCATAATTAAATAAGTACATGTTTCTATTCATTCCTCTTTATCTTCTTCTGGTACATTTGTTGCTACATTGATGTTTTCCTCCAAAAACACATACCATACTTTCTCTTTTATGAATCACACATCTTTTTCTATTATGACCTTTTGGTTATTGGATTGTATAGCTCATGTTCCTTAGATTCATCACTATAGCCCATAAATATGCATTTTTCTCCTTTGTTGTCTAATTTATTTCTTAATTCATTTGGAACATGTGCATATGCTACACATATAAACATTGTTATGTGAGAAATACTATGATTTCTTCAACTTCATACTTCTTATAAAATAATGTTCTTTACACTTTTGGTTGGAAATTTATTTATAATGTAAATTCAACATGTTATAGATTCAATGCAATATTCATTTAGAAAATGTTTTGTTTTAACATACTCCTTTCCATTTTGAGAATTGTTCTATTTTTCCTTTCAACAACACCATTTTGTTGAGGTGAGTACCTTGTTGTGAATTTTTTGCAAATTCCATGCTTATCCTAAAAACATAGGAATTCATTTGAAATATATTGAGCACCTTTATCATTTCCCAATGTGGTGCCCACTTTGTTTTTCAACAAGAGACTTGAATTGACAAAAACACTCAAACACTTCATTTTTGTATCTTAGAAAGTAGACATGTGTTTTTCTTGTGTATTCATCTATGAATCTAAAGAAATGACAACTTCCACTAATTGAAGTTGTATGCATTGGTCCACCCAAATGTGAATGGATGATCTCCAAAGGTTCCATTTCCCTTGTTGACATTCTTGCTAGAAATGATTACCTATGTTGTTTTCCTATGATGCATCCTTCACATAATCTCTATGGTTTTTTTGTATAAGAGCCAACCCTTTACTATTCATTTCCTACGTAGTAAATTTATACCTACAAAATTGAGATTATCAAATCTTAAATGCCATAGCCAATTTTCATCTTTTATTTCTACTTGAAAGGTTGTTTCTGTGATTGGTGCAATTTTTCATTCATCTTCTTATGGGCTAATTGGGAGTCATGCTTGAGAAATATATGACTCAAAATATATAGTTGGAACCAGAGCATGAGATAGAGATCTCGAGGACGATGGTTCCTGACCCAGGGAACACAAGATGTAGAATCACACAATTCAAAGACACCCTGTATCTATATTTCTTGATGAAAAGTTTTCTTGGTAAAGCAGTGGAACAAATTTCTCTGGGATGGCAGTTACACTGTAGGGCCTACCCAATTACAAAAAAAAACATGGAGAAAATACTATTCCAGTTGCAAAAATAGGATGTCAAGATGGACCGTATCGACTGTCACGTCTCTTACATCATGGAGCTATTTGGAATGCCAGAGACAACTACTGATGATCCTAGTCCTGTTGCCTCACAAGGATTAGTTCCTCTAATCTTAGTTTTTGTTTATGCAGATAGAATTTACATTTCTTGTTGTTTATGTTAGAAGTTATATAGTATTTGGACATGAGACTCAGACCTATATAGCATTGAAAGAAAGATTGAAACACTTTTGTTTTGGATGGTGTATAATGTTGACCGGTGGCCAACAGATTCAGATTCCCCTCTGGGCGAGTTAAGTCCACCAGGTAAAACTTTGTGGTTTAAATTTTCCTTATATATATAATCGAAAATGGAAGGTCTTGCCAAGCATTACAAAAAAAGAAACTAAGAGCTTCAATTGAAGTAGTACAAAGAGATAGTAAAAAATATCTATATATCATTTAACCCTTAATATCATAACCAATATTGAGGTATTTGAAACTATCCAAGAGGAGACTGAAACTTAACAAAACAAAAAAAACAAACGCTATGCAAGTCATAATTATAGACCCAGTACTTAAAATTATAGTAATTAGAAAACTAGCCAATACTCGCAGTTGTGTGTCAAGCTACAAAAAAATAAATTACTATTGTACAACTGTAGTCAATCAATAGAAATCATGTAATAGTTCGTTACTACATGGTAAAACATTATCCATGCTAAACTGAGAAAATTTTCAACTAAAAGGGTTCCTCAAATCCATATGAAGGGAAACCCCAAAAAAATCATAGGTTTGGGGACCGAAACCATGAAAACACTAGTTCATGTCTGGAAGGGAATAAAAGAAATTGGAAGAAGAAAGGAGTGGACCTATCCAAGAGCTTGTTGTTAGGAGAAATCACTTCAACAAGGAATCCAACCTGCAATAATTGAAGAATAGTTAAAATCAAACCCATAAGTTCTAGTGGGAAACAGTAATTCATATTGTACCTGCAAAAATGTTTTCTAGTCCTATAGAAACATGCAGACCTATTGAATCTATAGTAGCATGTCCTTCATCATCCTACATGAAAACTGGCTTTGGATTAGTTTATGCTTCTTTGTATATATTAGGAATTTTTTGGCTCCAATTTCTGTTAATGCAAGAGAATTTTCTTCTCTTGGAATTTTGTCATGCTTCTCCTGAAGTACTGGAGTCTGCGAAGTGGTTGTAGACATAACTTGTTCATCAGCTTCTGGTAGAGTGTACTCCTCCAACTGATCCAAGTTCATCAATTTTTCAATCTCTAGCGTGGGAGTGTGAGTCTAAAGAGTGGCCTTCTGTTCCAGGCTTAAACTGGAAATGATGTCGGAGGGTTCATATGACCAAGTAAAGCTCATAGAAAATTTTAGGGGACAATGTTCGCCCTTTGGGGAAATTAAGGGGTTTTAAATTTTTAGTGTGCCAATATTTTGTATCATAGTACATTTTTATGAACCATCTCAAATAGCCCACCTTAGTTTAAGGGAGAGGGTAAAAGAGGTAAATTTAACCCTTGAAATTAGGAGTTACAACCTTCGATTCGCCCATTTTCAAGAATAGGTTTTATTTAAGGGAATCAATTCGCCCATTTTCAAGATTAGGCTTTATTTAAGTGAATCCTATGGGCCAAATACCATATTTATAAAATATGTATGCTAAATTAATAAAAATATAAATAAATGAGAAGTATGGTAAATAAATAAAACATTTTTTATATTTACTCCATAAGTCACCTTATATACATGAAATATACATGCAAGGGTGAAACAAATAAAAATATTAAGTAAAGTGGAGGTATGGTAAATAAATAAAACATCTTTTTATACTTATTCAAAAGGTATGGTAAATAAATAAAAATATAAGTAAACTAGATGTATGGTAAATAAATAAAACCTCTTTGTATATTTAGTCCATAACCCTCGTTCTATTTATGAAGGCTCAAGAAAGAGGTTTTATTTAAGTGAATCCTACGGGCCAAATACCATATTTATAAAATATGTATGCTAAATTAATAAAAATATAAATAAATGAGAAGTATGGTAAATAAATAAAACATTTTTTATATTTACTCCATAAGTCACCTTATAT